>JBBPBX010093798.1:0-13490 GCA_038048925.1 Garcialebias charrua
CAACCAATAAAAACAGAGTTGTTTGTAACGCCCCAACCCACGCCCCCGCCTGTCCCAGCCCCAGCGCCGCGCACGTTCTCATTCAAAGGATTGCAAAGCGATGCAGGACTGTTTTGTATGTGACACAAATGTATTAAATATCCCTTCTTCATCCCAGAGCTGGGGCCTCATGTATCAACCGTGCGTGCGCACAAAAACCTTGCGTGCGTCACTATCCACGCAAAACCCCGTATGTATCAAAACTGAACTGAACGTGAATATGTGCGCATCCAGGTACATTTCCACGCCAGCCCCAGAGCACGCGTACGCACGTTTCTGTGGTTCTTGTTCCTTTGGCGACACTTACAGGTGATTCAGAGAAACTGAAGCCCCACAGTCTGTGGTTGACTTTAAGAGCGGCTTGAAGACCTTTCTTTTCAACCGAGCATACTCTGCCTCCTCATGATTCTACTTTTGATCATAGCTGATACTGTTGTTGATTTTAATTGTTTATTAAATGTTTTATTGACATTTAATTCTGTTGCACCTTGTAGCACTTTGAGATTTTCATTAATGAAAAGTGCGTTATAAATTGAATTCATTATTATTATTATTATTATTATTATTAACTGTTCATGATGTGAAAATGATTAATATTCCCATCAAACACACGATTAACAAGTATTACATCCACATGACGCAGTTAAATAAAGCACGCGCAAAGTTGTGCCAAAAATAAATTTAACAGGAACGGATTCATTCAGCCTTACTGGAGGATATAATAAATACGTAGTGTAACACGCAGAGCATTTATTTATAAACAGATATAATTTTCTGATCTAGGATATGGCTTATCAGCCGTTTCCAGAAATAATCATTTTTCAGTTTGGCACTGCTGCGCTCTGGAGCAACACAGGAGCCGTGCATCACGCACATCAGAAGCAGCGATCAAACTGTTCCCGAGCTATGAGGGAGCTGCAGGCCGATCAGGGCTGTCCAGTCCACACAAAGCCTGATCAATGGAATGTCTCATCTATATGATTCCAAAGGCTGAGTGGTCGCGCTTTGGAGCGCGCGCGCACCCTCGCCGGTTACACGGCAGCTGGAGGTGATTCATGATCTGCGTTTATTGTAGATTTCTCCAAAATGACACGTGAAAGTACACCATATATAACTTGTTGGAGAGTAAAGGCTTCACAGACAAACAGATTGCGCACAAGGCTGTGGCGCGCGCAGCGTTTGGAGACTCCAACATCACGTCATGTCATGAAAACTCTCCACTGAGACGCACAGACCCGTTTCTTCATATCATCTATTAAATAAACAAAGATCTATGTTCTACCAAACATCTAAGTTCCTCTGTGTTTACAGTAATTATGGTAATAAACTCGTGCGCAAAGTTAATATTTTCACTCAGAATGAATGGATGAGCTGGCGCACCAAAGCAGGGTGCGCGCACACACAAATACCGACACACAATCACTCGTTCTTTGCGTGATGAACACATTTTATTACTATTCTTACTTAGGATTATTTTCCTCACTCATATTATATTAAATTCATTATTTTCCTGAATCTAGAAATCATTTCTGATCGCGCAGGGATCAAACAAACATGTCCTTCACACATGCAGGAAGTAATTTGCATCTGTTTAACATATGTAAATGAAGGCGTGTCAGGGGAGGTGTCTCACGTGCGCTCAGTTCCACGTTAATTGTGATGTACAAAAGGAATGTGCGTGGATTCCGGTGTACGCACAGTTTGATACATCTGGATTTTTTTGTGCGTACACACTTTTCTGGATTTGACCGTACGTCACTTTTCAGTAGGAAATCCACGCAAGTCTTTGTACATGAGGCCCCTGGACTTTTATTTAGTTTTTTTGCCAAAAGTCAAGTGATTGCTTCATCCTCCCTGACAGGAATGAGGAAATGGATTTGTCACGAGCGAAAAAAACTCCATGTCCAACGTGGCTGTGTGAAGCTCTGATGATTTCAGGGTGTTTTTGTGTTGCTGGACCAGTGCTTCATGGTTTTATTTTATTTTTTAGAACGTTTTATTAACATATAATCACAGAACTTCGCAGCTCTGAGACGGGACATGCAGAGGAGGCGGAGCATTCCAGACCTGCACTGACAGAAATGAGGAAGTCACGAGCGAATTAAATCATGTCCAACGTGGCTTCGTGAAGCTCTGCTGATTTCAGGGTGTTTTTGTGTTGTTGGACCAGTGCTTCATGGTTTTATTTTATTTTTTAGAACGTTTTATTAACATATAAACACAGAATATTGAAGCGGCTCCGAGCTGACATGCAGCAGGAGGCGGAGCTGAACTCAAGTTCAGCAGAAGCACGGACTGTGGCTCTGAGGGGAGGGAGCAGAATGATTTTCCCTGCTGAAAATATTTCTAAGTCCTGAGCACAACAGAAACTTACACATAGCACCTTTAATATTACATACAAACAAATATGATGTATACATTTGTTCATCCTTAGAAAGGATTTTTATTTGCCGTTTAAGGTCATTGACTAATGACACCATTGGTAAACAAATTATGCTTTTTGTACGGAGAGATAGATTATTGTTTGTTTCTTGATCTATTATTCAGTAGCCATGTCAGAGTGACTCAGCTGGACACACTGCAGAAGAGCTCTGCAGAGGCTCCAGTCATTGTTACAGTGCTGCTCTGTTGAAACGTAGACCAGACTGACAGCGGCTGCTGACACAACACTGCTTCTACAGCTGGTTCAGTCACCGCTCACTCACCAAACACAAAGTTGTCAGGTCTGAAGAGCTGTCCAAATGGGCCGGAGCGCACTGAATCCATGGTTCCTGGCTCCAGGTCCACCAGGATGGCACGTGGCACAAATTTGCTCCCTTTAAAACAGAAATGTAAGGATTAAAGGAAGGATCATAGTAAGGCTGGTGTAATCTATATACAGTTTGATGGTTCCAAATGACGACAAATATACCGGTACATAAATGCAGATTTTTTTTTTTAAGTCCAAGGCCTGATTAAACCAGTTTCTCTACATGTTTATCCACCCTTACTGTCTCAGACACTTCTTGCAAGCAAACTGCTGCAGCATGCTGCACTGCTTGTTCTGGAGCAGAGGGGTTTTCAATGTGCTGAGCTCTGCAGAGTCTGTTCAGACAAAGAATCAGCTCTCCTCTGTAACATTAAAAAAAAAATCTAATTTCTTAAACCTCAATATAACAACAACAAAAAAACAGCATTTCGTTTTTTGTGCAATACGTGCTAATGATAGCATGCTATGATGAAAAAAATAGATCAATAAAGCTGAAGTGTGAGGAATTGAAGACAGGTGTGCAGGCTTTCATTTAACCAATGGGCACACTTTTAACTCAACGCTTCAAGATGGAATGAGTCATCAATTCTGTAACAGCCTCAATATGGATTCATAACGTCAAGGAGCTTGCATCTTAATGAGCTTAAAGATGGAGGACATGAAGACAGGATGTATCTGAATGAACCAGCAGAATGAGGATTCTGGCAGTCAGCTAGACTGCAGATACCTGTGCTCCCTGCAGAGACGGAGCGGGAGGGACACAGAGAGACATTTTAGCTATTTCACTGACCTATTTTTGTCCTGCACCAGATTGGAGCTATATAACATATTGTAGCCTAACTAATGATATTTAATGTTGCATTCAGGTGCAGTTTTATGCATACAGTTTAAGGCCATGCAATGTGAGCAAAATGTGACTCTTTAAAATCAGACTTTATTATTATTATCATCATCATTACCTGACGCCTCATTATAGTAGACACTGATCCTCTCCAGCTGCAGATCACTGTCGCCTTGGTAACTTCCGGTGGGGTCGATGCCGTGCTCATCACTTATCACCTCCCAGAACTAAAAGAGAAGAAATGCATTCTCTACACTTTGTATTGTTGGGGACACGTTAGAGAACAGACATGATGCAATTTAAAATTAAAATAAAAAGGAGAAGAAGACTTTAGAGAATGTGCGTCAGGCTTTTTTTGCGCATGGTGGCCACGCAGCAGTTTGAGCCATGGTGCGTTTAAGGACCAGACAGACCGCGCCCTGTGACTTAATTGATCACTAATTCACACTTTTTTTTTTCTTCCTTTGAGCACAATCTTAATGGACTTTAGCAACTGTTTAACAGAAAAACCCTTAAAAAGGTTCAACACAAGCCACACTCCCAGAAATAAAGAGACATATCCAAACCTTGGCTCCGATCTGGTTCCCGCACTGGCCTGCCTGGATGTGCACGATCTCCCTCATGGTGAGCTGTTGCGGGGCAGAGTGCTGCTGGACTGCTCTGTTCAGGCTGTGTCGCGGCTGTGTCTAAATGTCTGCAGAGCTGGATGGATGCACTGCTGATGGGGTGACGTTGGGCGCGCGCACCATCCCTCCCAGCCAATAGGAGCGAGCCGGTTTGATGCAGTGGATTCTGCCGCATCATCCCACTGACATCACCCTGTCCCCAAACATGCACGGTTTTTACCCACCTCTTCAAAAAAAATGTAACCCCGGAATATTCATACTTATAACAGACCAAGAAACCGGTTTATTCTGTAAACGAAAAGGCTAAACCACTCATTGCAAAATAAAAATAAAATCAAACTCTAAAGGTTATTCAACTGTATCAGATTGGAAGAGTTGACTCCAGTAGTTTTTCTGATATAAACAAAGCACTTAGCTGAATCATCCAAGGCCCACATGGAAGCTTGAGTCATGACTGACCTCCCCACATTAAATACAGGTGGTCCCCGACTTACGAGCGAGTTCCGTTCCTACGAGACGCTCGTAAGACAAAAATTTGTATGTCGGAACACGAAACACGTGTCGCTCGTAAGTCCGGCTCTTTTCCTGCATCTGGAGGTGTAAATGTCTGTGATGGTGGGGAGACTGACTCCAACCCACTTCTGTGCAGCCTTCACCACTCTCTGTAGAGCTTTCCTCTCTGCAGCTGTGCAGCCTCCATACCACACGTTGATGCTGGAGCACAGGATGCTCTCCACTGCACACCTGTAGAACGAGGTGAGGACTGGGCTGCTCAGACCAGCTCGTCTCAGCCGTCTGAGGAAGTAGAGTCTCTGATGACCTTTCTTGATCAGGCTGGTGGTGTTGTATTTGTTATCCCCTTTCTAGTTGTGCCTTTTCTCACTTCCGTTCTGAACGAGCTGTTTATGATAAGGCCACGCCCTTCAAAAATCTGTTTACATTAACTCCGCCCTCCAAAGGGGACCCTGAGTCAGACCCAGAGGCAGACGCCATTTTGGGCAGGGCAAATGAGGCGCTGACGCGTCGCGTAGGCCGCTGAGAAACATCCATAAGTTCACCCTCCATGTTAAAAACTCTTCGTCTGACTCTTCGAAAACAAGCAATAAGGCTGCAGAGTAACACACTGGCTGCTAACTGCTATACACGCTCTCTCTAGCGGGGACCGCTTTTTTCACGGACCACATCCGGCGCGGACCGGATATGGTCCGCGAGCAGTCGTCCGGTTGATTTAAGAGCCCGTAAATAAGTTTTTTCGTTGATAGATAATTAGTTATTAGCGGTACTGCATTTTAACAACAACGAAACATCGAACTCTAGTAGCCATTGTGCTGACATGAACTCAGGAAAAAAAAACGTGACGTCTTTTATACTGAAGTGGGTGGAGCATCACCAGGGGTTGCTAGGTGAGAGGCTGGACTCAGGTTGGGGTGGGTTGTCCTGGCGCTTGTGACATCATGAGTTTTTGATAAACCCTAGTTAGGGTTGACTTGTTGCTGCTTTAGGCTTAGACTACTGGAGAACAAATTTACTTAATTTCCTTATAATTAAAAGTTAATAGTTTTCATTTGATACTATTTACTGTATATCTTAACGTGATTCTTGACCTGCCATTTTGTATCTGTTCCTCTCAAACCCAGCTGGTGGAAGCGCTTGTCCTGAGCCTGGTTCTGCTAAAGGTTTCTTCCTCATGCTTTTCCTTTCCACTGTCGCATTCATGCTTGTTCAAGATGGAGTCTGTGATGAAGTTAACCTCAAAGCAGTCTGCTCCTCAGATAAATAACTTTTTATGTATGAATGTTTCTGTTCCGTGCCCTGAGACGACTTCTGTTGTGACTTGGCGTTATATAAATAAACTGGATTAAATTTAATTGAAATGAATATCAGGAGGATGAAGAGCTCAGCGTTCAAACACACTTCTAGATATAAGTTTACACATTCGACTTATCATTTTATATGTTGCTCAACAAATCTGAGCGCAAAAACCCAAACATCAAAACAATTCCCAATCAGCTTTTCCATGGATGAAAAGAAGTCCTATCAAATTTATGAAGCACATTTAAAACAGCTGCAGTTAACAGTAACAAATAAGTCACCATTGTCAACTTATTTTCAGTCACTCCGGATGTTTCTGTAGGTAAAGAAATGTGACAGTCAGCCATCCCCAAATTTTGCTTACATTTTCTTTTTACTTAAGGACGCATTAACCAGCAAAATAAGAAAAATGTGTGGATTGTTTTGTTTTCCTTAACCAGTCTGTGATTTTGCAATGAGTACCGGTAATTGTAACGCAAGAGTCTGCTGTTTCAGACACTGAAGGTGCTACATTCTAAAAGAAGAGGCTAGTTTCCTCCTAATCCTTCAGCAGACTGCGGAATCTTACAGACACCACAGCATTTCTGCAGCAGTGCAGCCCCGCCCGAGGTTTGACGACAGATGCTTTAGCAATCTCAGATGCCCTGTGAAATCATATTCACAATCAATTTTATAAACAAGCTTCAAAATGTTCATAAAACATGCAATTTCCACAATTCTTGTGGAACCTTAGCCAAAGATGATTCTTTAAACATGTTTATTTTAACAGTAAAACTCAAAATTAATGTCCAGCTTCTTCCCCACAGCTGTCACAATCCTGAACTCTGCCTCCTGACATCTGAACAACGATCTGTATTCTCATACACACAACACATGGACTGAAACACCACCACCTGCACCTGCATCTGTTAGCCCACTACTGTACATACTGTACACATAATCTACTACCTACTGTACTCACATATACAGGTAGTCCTCGACTTACGACGATTCGGTGTGACTAACACATCTTATTAATAAAAATATAAAATAAAATTTAAAAAACATTTTTTTGAAAGATGTTATTTTATGGGTTTATTTCATGTGTACAGCACTTTGTTGCAGCTGTGGTTGTTTTAAATGGCTTTATAAATAAAGTATTATTATTATTTAGAAACCAATTTACGCAGTTTTCGGCAGTGTCCGCTTGTTTTCTGCAGTATGTCCGCCAGCTTTCGGTTAGCTCCGGCTAGCCGGCTTTGGAGGACCGTGTGTCCGATGAGAGGTTGACTCATACGGATAAATGAGTTGGAAACGCTCGGTGAACTCTGTGGACGTCTCAGACCCGGAGCAGCAGCCACCGATCGCTCCGCCGCATCCCACCACGCCAGCCGACACCACCAGCTCACGGCGGGATCCGGTGACCATATCCCACCGCTACTGTCCCTGCCATCAGCCGGTGTTCTGTGCAGGCGGCGAAGAGGCCTGCTGCGGCCAGGAGCTTGCCTCGATGTCCGCCTGGCAGCCTCAGATGTTGGATGGACACCGATTTAACATGCTAAAACGTGAAGAAACAGCTACGCAGCCTTTTAGAGGGGCTAACATGATAACGTGGCGCAGCCTTTTGGAAAGGCTAACATGACGCAGCCTTTTGGAGGGGCTAACATGCTAACGCGGCGCAGCCTTTTGGAGGGATACAGCGGAGAAACAACCCAGTAAGTTATTAACTTTTTCCCTTCATTATACCATACCATACCATTTTATTTATAAAGCACTTTAAACAGGAACAAGTCCACACCAAAGTGCTGGACAAACAAACACGCAACAGGCAACACAGACAATGAAGTACAACACGAAAAACATAAAAACATTGCAGATCATAAATCAAACGATCCAATACAAATCAGCTGGCATTGAAAGCAATGGAGTAGTAGTGAGTTTTTAACCGGGATTTGAAAACCGAGAGGGAGGGGGCCTGTTTGATGAGCAGCGGTAACTCGTTCCAGAGTCTTGGGCCTGCTACAGAGAACGCCCTGTCACCCCTGCGCTTAAGGCGAGTTTCTGGAACTATTAAGAGTACCTGATCCTCTGACCTCAAAGCACGTGGAGGGACATATGGGTGTATCAGATCCGAGAGATAGGCGGGGGCGAGACTGTTCAGCGATTTGTAGACATACATGAGAATTTTGAATTGGATTCGAAGATGAACCGGTAGCCAGTGAAGGGAGGCCAAGACTGGTGTAATGTGCTCTCTTTTGCGTGTGCTGGTTAAAAATCGGGCAGCTGCGTTCTGAACCAGTTGTAATCGTGCAATGGTGGCTTGACTGACGCCAAACAGAAGTGAATTGCAGTAATCAAGCCTAGATGTAATGAATGCGTGAATCACTGTCTCCAGGTTGTTTTTGATAATATGGGCTTCAGCTTAGACAGACGCCTCAGCTGGAAAAAACAGGATTTGACGATCATGTTTACATGACTGTTGAGTTTCATGGAAGGATCCATTATCACTCCCAGATTTGTGACTTTTTGTTTTTCGGACAGGGGTAGAGCAGACAGGTCAATGCAGTGGTTTGAGGTTGTGTCATTGGGAAGGAACAATATGGCTTCAGACTTCTTATCATTGAAGCTTAAGAAATTTAAAGCCATCCAGTCCCTGATGTCAGCCAGGCAGTCGAGCAGAGGTTGAATTATGGCTCCAAATGTATGGAGTTAACATGCTAACAGTCCTTCCTGTAAAGCGCTTCCTAGCATTCAATGTTAGACATGATCTGTTTCTGAAAAAGAAACCCAGTTTAACTTTCCGTTTCTTTACTAGGTTTTCCACGTGGAGTTTAAAAGAGAGATGTGAATCGACCAGGATACCCAAATATTTATAGGAATCAACAAACTCAATTGGGACACCATTTGAGGATAAAATCAGAGGAAGATCTGCTGGGACCGACTTAAAAACACCCCTTTTGTTTTATCAGCATTTAGGACAAGTTTGAGACGGAACAGATCTGACTGGATGATGTCAAAAGCGGATTGTAGAAACTGGAAAGCCTTAGCTACTGTTTTAGCTCGGCAGTAAACAACTGTATCATCAGCATAGAAATGTAAGGATGCATCAGGGATGCTCTGACCTACATTAGCTATGTAGATTGTAAAGAGGGTTGGTCCTAAGACTGAGCCTTGTGGTACACCATTTTTAACTGTTAAATAACTGGAAGAAGTACCGTTATGTTGAACACATTGCCTCCGATCGGAAAGATAATTAGAAAACCAACCAATGGTGTGATCAGAGAAACCGATTTCTGAGAGCTTATGACACAAGATGTTATGATCCACAGTGTCAAAAGCTTTAGACAGATCTAAGAAAAGTGCAGCACAATAATCCTTAGCATCCAGTCAGAGTCAGAGAATCTTTATTGTCATTTGTACCACATGTGGTACATGTGATGAAACGAGATTATGTACACAAGGTCCCAGTTACATTCAACAACAAAATGTAAGAGAAAAACAGTAATAACATCTAGGATTAACTAAGAAAAACATCAACTAGAAATACACTAAGCACTAATGTAATAGAAAAAAAATCATTACAAACAGCCGCACGAACATGAGTCTGTATGAGCAAATGGTCACAGATGAACACAGCAACAAGAAAACAGATCAGCATCAGCATGATTGTGATATTTTGCAGTGATTATTCTTATTATTTATTTATTCATGAGTCTAACAGCCTCAGGGTAGAAGCTGTTCCTCAGTCTAGTGGTTCTACATTTGATGCTCCTCAACCTCCTTCCTGAGGGGAGTGGGGCAAAAAGTGTGTGTGCTGGGTGAGTGGGGTCTTTCATGATACAGGTGGCCCTCTTCCTGCATCTGGAGGTGTAAATGTCTGTGATGTGGGGAGACTGACTCCAACAGACCTCTGTGCAGCCTTCACCACTCTCTGTAAAGCTTTTCTTTCTGCAGCCGTGCAGCCTCCATGCCACACATTGATGCTGGAGCACAGGATGCTCTCCACTGCACACCTGTAGAAGGAGGTGAGGACTGAGCTACTCAGACCAGCTCGTCTCAGCCGTCTGAGGAAGTAGAGTCTCTGATGACCTTTCTTGATCAGGCTGGTGGTGTTGTTGCTCCAGCTGAGGTTATCATTCAAGTGTACACCCAAGTACTTGTAGCTGGAGACCACTTCCACTGCAGATCCACTTATGTTCAGTGGGGTGTGGGTGTGTTTGTTCCTTCTGAAGTCCACAATCATCTCCTTTGTCTTCTTCACATTTATGTGAAGGTTATTGTCCTTGCACCAGCTCTCCAGGTGTTCCACCTCCTGCCTGTAGCTGGACTCATCATTGTTTGTGATGCATCCCACCACAGCTGTATCATCTGCAAACTTTACAATATGACAGCCTGGATGGGTGGCTGCACAATCATGTGTGAGCAGCAACGTCATTAAGAACCTTCAGAGAAGCAGTTGTTGTGCTGTGTTTTTTTCTGAAACCAGATTGATGGAGAGGTAAGATGTTAAATGAGTCCAGATACTGTAATTTTTGATCTGAGAGTTTATCAGTTTTTCTAGAACCTTGGCTAAAATGCAGAGTTTAGAGATCGGTCGATAATTGTTCAGTGAGGTGGGGTCACCTCCCTTCAGCAAAGGAAGAACAAAGGCTGTTTTCCAAGCATCCGGAATGGTGTTTTGGCTTATGGACAGATTAAAGATGTGGGTCACAGGGACTGTGATGATATGAGCAGCCAGCCTTAAGAAATAAGGTGGAAGTTCATCTGGACCTGCAGATTTTTTAGGATCAAGATCTTTTAACAGTTTATTTACCTCACTGACTGAGAACGGAGAAAAAGAGAAGGTGTGATTAACTGAGGATTGACTTGTAGGAGGGATTTGATTTGTAGAAGTTTGATTATTAGATGAAGTGGCTGATTTTCCATTAGTAACTGTGTCAAATAATGAACTAGAAGCAACAAAATGTTTGTTGAAACAGTTCAGGATCTCGTGCTTATTTGACACAGGAACAGAGTCAACAAGAAGTTGTGATGGGAGGTCAGATGATTGTGGGATACCAGAGAGAGATTTAATGGTTTTCCAGAATTTTTTAGGATTGTTTAAATTTTTGGAGGTCTGAGATAAGAAATAGTTACGTTTTGCGGCTTTGATAGCAGTTGTGCATTTATTCCTCAACTGCCGAAAATTCAACCAATCAGTGTCTGAGTGTGATTTTCTTGCTGCGGCCCAAAGATGGTATCTCCTATGCAGGAGATCAGCTAGTTCAGGAGTAAACCAGGGGCTGTCACGGCCCTTTATCCTGAACTGCCAGAAAGGAGCGTGTTTGTTTACAAAGTAAATGAAACTATAATGAAAATAGTTCCAAGCGGTGTTCACGTCGTTGATTAATAGAATACGTTGCCAATTAAAGTGGGATAGATCCCAGAGGAATGACTGTTCACAGAAACGTTTCAAATCCCTTTTTTGAATTATTCTGGGCTTAGCAGGTGGAAGCTTAGTAGATCTAAGAGCTGCTATTACGAAATAATGATGAATGACCCTGATGCATGCTCAATAATCCAGGTAGAAAAATCTAAAAAAGCTAAGTCTGGTCCTCTGGACATTCAAAAAACAAAAAAACAAAACAAAGCAAAAAATTGTAGAAACGTTTAGTCTTTCGTCCGAAAGACTTCCTCAGTCTGAGGTGCTTCTTCTTCTTCTTCTTTTGGTTTTTAATGGCGGCTGGCAACCAACTTAAGGTGCATTTACCGCCACCTACCAGACTGGAGTGTGGTTATCAGTAATGTCAGAGGGAATTTGACACATCACAACGATGTGTATGGCGTGCAAATTCACACCCTAACCTATTTCTCAACTACATGTTTGCATGTTGAAGCATGCACCGGCATACAGATACTTAGATACTATTACATTAAATGCGATTTATTAAGCCTGTGTTATTTAAATACTTAAACAAGTGGTTTTTAACATAGCTCGATTTATTTTCTAATAGATTGATCATAGATAGTCCAATATTCTTTTTGTTTAGTGATGATTCCAAAAGCTGACGTTCTTCTAAATATTTATCACAATGTAACAAAACATGCTCCACAGTTTCCATCTGAGGGCAGTGGTCGCAGGCCCCATTTTCATGCTTTCCTATTTTTAAAAGAGAACTATTAAGCCCAGAATGTCCTATTCTAAGTCTTGACATAACTACTTCCTCCTTTCGCCTTCCACTCAAACATTTATTTTCCCCAACATTCTTTTGAATTGTATACAGATGTCTTCCGTTTTCATTGTCATCCCATTGCTCCTGCCAGGTCTTAAGAATTTCTTTTTGTATAATTGATTTTCCCTCATTTTTACTCAGTGGAATATTTAAATGAACAATTTCTGATTTCAAAGCCTGTTTTGCAAGAATATCTACTTCCTCATTACCTTCTACACCTGCATGAGCAGGAATCCAGACAAATCGGACATAGTATTTTTTATTATGTAGCTGAACTAATAATTGGTGTATTCTAAACAGCAAATCCAATCTGGAAGCTTTTCCAGACTTTATACTTAATAATGCCGCTTGGCTGTCTGACGCTATTATACATTGACAATCACCCCCCATATCATAATCCAGCAACCATTCCAGTGCTAGTATAATGGCTGATAATTCAACTGTAAAAACTGCTAAATGATCAGCTGTTCTCCTCTTAAGCAAGACTCTAAGGTGTGGGATATTCATTGCTGCTCCGGTTTTACCACTATTTGGGTCTTTAGATCCATCCGTATATATAATCATACTATCTTTATATCTTTCAAGATGCTTATTCACTACCATCCACTCTGGAGTATTTCCCTTTTTAAGAATTTCCCCCAATTGGAGATCAACTTCTGGATATATAAATAGCCATGGTGGAATTTCAGATTGTGGAACTGTTGCACTATATTGGAATTTAGTTAAACCAAGATTATCAGCTTTAATGTCCCCAACCCATCCAAAACTATTATAATTTGATTTATTATGTTCCCAACAGTCCTGCAGCACCATCTTAGTTGGATGATCTTGTTTATGTCCTTGTAGGTTCACCCAATACAAATACATTAGCTTTAATCTGCGTAATCTCAACGGAAGCTCACCATTTTCCACTTGTAAAGCTGCTAAAGATGTTGTTCTGAAAGCTCCACAACAAGTTCTCAGTCCTTTCGTTTGTTCACTATCCAGTTTCTTCAGATGACTGTCAGCAGCTGCCATATATGCAATGCACCCATAATCTAAAGAAGATCTCATGAGGGCCCGATATATTCCTAACAGCGCTTTTCTTGATGCTCCCCATTCCTGTCCAGACAGACATCTTAGCAAATTGTTCACTTTTTTACATTTATTTTGAACTAATTCTATTTGATGTTTCCACGTTAAACTTTCATCAAAGATGACTCCTAAGAGCCTCACCGTTTTAACTTGTTCAA
>JBBPBX010093799.1:0-13490 GCA_038048925.1 Garcialebias charrua
TAACTTACTATCTTGAAATACTTATTCATTAAAATACATCCTGCTTGCACCATTATATTCTACCATGTTGTTGTTTACTATCTCTCTTCAGGACGGTGTAAACATTGTAATTACTTTTTCACTTTTTGGTACTTTAATTTTGTACCCTTATTGCATGCTTTAGTATTTCTTGTTTGTTTGTTCTTTGATTTTATTTTTTTTGCGAGTCTTCAAAAAGGTTCTTCTCATCCTAAGCATTTCATTGTACTGTTAACCCTGTGTTAACCTTGAATAGGACAAATATACGCACACACGCACAACAACAAGCATTTTATTAATTATGTTTTTAGCTTAATGTACGACAATTAAAGAACCTTGAATCCTTGAAATTAACCTATTTTACTCTTTTTACAGTTTTTCCTTTCCACTGTTGCCAATGTGCTCGCTCAGAATGGGATACTGCGACAAAGTGAAGATTCAACGAGTCTGCTGGATCCCTAAGACAGAGAACTTTACTAATTGGCTTTTCTATGTAAGTGAATGTTTCCGTAAAGTGCCCTGAGACAACTTTCTTGTGAACTGGTGCTATATAAATAAACTGAATTGAATTATAAATCAGAATATAAAACTTACAGACATTAACAGTCAGTCAGTCTCCGTAAAGTCAAGCAGGCACATGCACTGGCATCTGATGGACTAAAAGCTTTCTTCTTCACAGCACCAGCACAGTTAATGTCTGCAGTTTGATTTGATGTGGGTGAATGTGTCAGGGTCCCAGTCAGGAGGTCTCCACCCCGTGGCCAAGTACCCCATAGACCCCCCTCTGGGTTATTGAGACACGCTAGTCATCTGCTTTATGAGGTGTAATTAAGTTGTTGTGCTTATTAACTCCTATTATCAGTGAAGCCCTGAGATGTGTGCATGCTTCTGGTGGCACCGGCTCAGCTTTCAGATGGGTCTACGTTCAATGTGGCATATAAATTAAAGATTTGTCTTTTTTTTTTTAAATAAGAAAGTAATAAGTGCAGTGTTTGCTGCTTGTTTCAGTAACAATATTAAAACTAGGATTACAAGGCTATTATCAGATGTTTTGTTTTAATGTGAAATGTTATATTTCATCACATTTAGATGGAAGTGAACGTGTCATTTGATGAAAAACCACAGTCAGCTGTAGTGCTGAAGGAAGTAGGTACCTAAAGGTTGTGCTTGTTGATTCCATGAAAGAAGACCTCCACCAGATCCTGGTACTGGCCTTGATGGAATCTGAGAAATGAGCAGTGGGGCTGGCAGGTGAGGGCACGGGCCCATGAGTTCTGGTGAATGAGGTCCGTTCTTCCTGGCATCAAACCCAAAGCTAAGAGGGGAATGTGCCACCACATCATCCTGTCCTAGAGAGTAGGAACCTGAGAGCAGCTCTTCAAAGGCCACAGTTATAAAGAAGGTATTTATAGAAGCAGGGAATAGCAGGGATGACATATCTGAAAAGTGATGCAGTCGTAAAGCATTAAATATTTTACACAAAACTTCACGGCTTCAAACAAGCAGCAAATGCTTCTAATAAATAAACGTTCAGTAGCTGAATGCTTTAAATGATTTTAAATAAAGTTTTAAAAATAAATGTTTTTAATATGAACAAATCTTTCTTGTCTCAGTTATTTAACAGAACTGCTAACTTCTACCATACATTTTCGACTTATTGCATCTTTGCACTAAAACACAATGGCGTATCATTCATTCGTTCATTCATTCATTCCATCAGTCATTCATTTAGTCATACATCTATTCATTTATCAGTCATGTCAATCAGTCATTTATTTGTTCATTCATATGTGTGTCCATTCATTTTTTCATTGGTCCATCCATTCATCCAAATGTTCATCCATCTATCCATCCATCCATCCATAAAGACATTCGTTCATTCATCCATTCATCCATCCATCCATCCATTCATTCATTCATTCATAAAGACATTCATTCATTCATTCATTCATTTGTTCCATCAGTCATTCATTTAGTCATACATCTCTTCATTTATCAATCATGTCAGTCTGTCATTTATTTGTTCATTCATATGTGTGTCCATTCATTTTTCCATTGGTCCATCCATCCATTCATCCATCTGTTCATCCATCTATCCATCCATCCATCTGTCCATCCATCCATCCATTCATAAAGACATTCATTCATCCATCCATCCATCCATCCATTCATTCATTCATCCATCTGTCCATCCATCCATCCATCCATCCATCTGTCATCCATCCATCATCCATTCATTCATTCATAAAGACATTCATTCATTCATTCATCCATCCATCTGTTCCTCCATCTATCCATCCATCCATCCATTCATTCATAAAGGCATCCATTCATTCATTCATCCATCCATCTGTTCATCCATCTATCCATCCATCCATTCATTCATTCATTCATAAAGACATTCATTCATTCATCATCCATCCATCCATTCATTCATCTGTTCATCCATCCATCCATCTGTCCATCCATCCATCCATCCATCCATTCATTCATTCATTCATACATACATACATACATACATACATACATACATACATCAACTCATTCATTCATTCATCCATCCATCCACCCATCCACTCATTCACTCATTCATTCATTCATCCATCCACTCATTCATTCATTCATCCATCCATCCATCTTCTCATAATTTCTCCATGACCTGGTCATAGAGATAACAGGTCCCTGAATAGTAAACCCAGACCTCCTCCTCCTCCTCAGTGATTCTCCTCAGCACCTCCTGGGGGATCCCAATACATTCCTAGGCCAGAGAGGATACACATCCCCTCCAGCAAGTTTAAGGTCTGCCATGGGGTTTACTTCCAGCAGGACATATCCTGGACAACAAAGGTCAAATGAAGGACTTCCCTATACTGTACAATGGGATCTGCTGCTCAGTGTTTGAAGTTTACAGACAACCTGTAACATCTCCCTGCAGGCTGACAGGAGGAGATTGATGAGAACATCAATGTAAACCCACTCAGATCCTCTGATGGAAACAGTCTTTAGTGGGGAAGAAGTCAAGGTTATTAAACTTCTTGAGCTGCAATGGGAGCAACGGATGTGGGGGGGGGGGCCTGTCACAAAAATATATTTGACGTATCTGCATGTCTACAAAGACACTCAGACATGTATTGGCTTGGTTGATCTATTATTTACAAAAACTACCATTGAGATTCAAACCATGGCTAGAAACATCATCAGAATGTTTTTTAAATTAAGACTTTTTAATTCAAATTTACCATAATTTTCAATGCAGTTTGAATTTATTTCAAGAAAACACGATTTATCATACCATACCAGCTTTATTTATAAAGCACTTTATACACCCACAGGACCAAAGTGCTGTACGTACAAATAATAAAACAATCACATAGTAAGATAATAAAAATGATTAAAAGTCACATAATAAATGTTGTACACAGTACACATCATAAAACAATCATACAATCAGATAATAAAAAGCAATTAAAAGTATTAAATGTCAACATCTCAGATGGCATCATAGGCCACGGAGAAGAGATGGGTTTTAAGAAGGAATTTAAAAACAGACAGGGAAGAGGCCTGTCTGATGTTCAAGGGAACGTTGTTCCACAGTTTAGGAGTTGCCACAGTCAAAGCATGGTCTCCTCTGAGCTTACGCTTTGTCTTCTGCACACTCAGGAGCAGCTGATCACATGATCTGGGTGTGTATGGATGCAGCAACTCGGACAGATAGGGTGGGGCAAGTTCATTAAGAGCTTTAAAAGCAAATAAAAATAATTTAAAAATGAATCCTAGAATGTAGCAGCAGCCAGTGCAGGGAGGCTAAAACAGTGGTCAAACTTTCGTGCACCTGTTAAAAGCCGTGCAGCAGCGTTCTGTACCCTCTGAAGCTGACAGATACATACAGAGTGCATTAGTCCAGCCGAGTGGTCACAGAAGTGTGAACCACTCTTTCTAAATGCTGTTGAGAAAGAATCGGCTTCACTTTAGCCAGCTGCCTCAGACGGGGAAAAAAAATAGTTTTAACAGCTCTAATGTGATTTTCTCATTTTAGTCCAGCATCGACTTTGACCCACAAGTTTGTAAAAGTTTGCTTGATGTACATGGGCCAAGGAACCAACATCTACATTGGGAGTCTCAGTGGAGCTTCCTGAGTCTTTCCCTCATTGAACTTTAAGGAGTTCACAGCCATCCAATATATTCAAAACAGTGTAGCAAGGATTTTACTGAGAGCTCGTAAATTTGAACATATTACACCCATTCTCCATAACCTCCATTGGCTTCCTGTCACCTACAGAATTCAGTGCAAAACTGCTCTCATTACACATCAATGCTTACACGGAACTTCACCTGACTATCTAAAGGACATTCTTGTTCCATATTCATCCACCCGGTCTCTGCGGTCACAGAACAGTAATCTCCTTCACATTCCACGAACCAAATTAAGGACCATGGGAGACCGGGCATTCTGTGTGGCTGCCCTCCACCTCTGGAACTCCCTCCCTGACTACCTGAGGGCTCCACAGTCACTGGTTGACTTCAAAAAAGGCTTAAAGACTTTCCTTTTTAAGCAAGCCTACTCTGCCTCCACATGATCTCTGATCTTAGTCAGGGGTGCCATATGGGGGGTAAAAGTTGGTACAATTCCAAGGGCCCTTGACTGACAGGGGCCCCAGATTGGCCTTTTTTTAATTATTTTTTTCATGGTGTGGTGGGACCCTGATAATAATACATTAATGGTAGTAGCTTTGTTTTTACTTGTTTTAACAGTAAAACTTAAATATTATCTCTCCCAGACCAAAAAGCAAACATCCTCATATTTAACAAACACCCCCCTGTATCTGCATGAAATGGTATGTTCCTAGCTGCTTTAGCTCACTTGACGCTGCTGGTGTTACTTTGCAGTCAGAGGATGACAGAGTAACAACAAACATGCTGCCCAGAAAAATCGTAAAATCAGGCTGTCAAAAAAGGAAAGAGAAAAAAGAAAAGGAAGACAGACAAAGGAAAGGGTGTCGATTTGTAACACAGTTTTTCCCCAAGAGAGGTGGGTAGAGATGTGCGTGATTATCAACCTGTTCGCTAGCTTAGCCTCCATTTCACGATGGCATATTATGCCATCAGTTTGAGTGTGCAGTATGTTACCACTGATTTGAGAGCAGATATATGAACTAACAATAATTTGAAGCATGTTTGCGTTCAGAACACATGCGCACGCACGCTTGCTCATCGTGTCTCTGCCGGCGGCGGGGCTCCTAGTTTTTTAAAATTTTTATTTAATCTTGCTTTAAATAGCGAATTGCATACTCTATGCAGACGGTTGCGTGTACAATTCACTAACAGTAAATATTGTGCTAGTACCGGTATTGGACCAAAGGAAGCAAGCCTTTAATGTTATTTATGTAAAACTTTTGCTGGATCAGTTAGATTCTAGAGATGTGGCAAAAGCAGCTGTGCAGGGGGACCCAATTGGATTTTTTGTCATGGGGCCCAATATTCCTGGCGCCCCCCCCGATCTTAGTTGATATCATTGTTTTTAATTGATTTTATTATTGATTTTTGTTGTTTTATCATTTATTTTCAGAGTCAGAGTCAGAGAGTCTTTATTGTCATTTGCACCGCATGTGGTACATGAGATGAAAACGAGATTATGTACACGAGGTCCCAGTTACATCCAACAACAAATGAAAGAGAAAAACAGTAATAACATCTAGAACTAACTAAGAAAAACATCAACTAGTAATACACAGCAGCACGAACATGAGTTTGTATGAGCAGATGGTCACAGATGAACACAGATGAATACAGCAACAAGAAAACAGATCAGCATCAGTATGATGTGATATTTTGCAGTGTTTATTTTTTATTTTATTTTTATTTATTCATGAGTCTAACAGCCTCAGGGTAGATTTTATCACTTGTTTTTATTTGATCATTGATTTTAGTTGAACTTTGTAGCACTTTGAGATTTTTGTTAATGAAAAGTGCGTTACAATTACAAATTAAATTCATTATTATTATTATCCAGGCTTTTATGTCCTCCAGACATGAAAACAGAGGGACTAGAGAGGTAGAGTTATTTTTCTTTAGTGGGACGTATATCTGAATTGAATTATTGATTTGAATTATTCATTTTGTGATGTAGTTTGTGTATTACAGTTAGGAAAATTAAGTAGAATTATTCATTTTGTGATCTAGTTTGTGTATTACAGTTAGGAAAATTAAGTAGAATTATTCATTTTGTGATGTAGTTTGTGTATTACAGTTAGAAAAATTAAGTAGAATTATTCATTCTGTGATGTAGTTTGAAGGTTATCATTGGTTGAACAAACTGTGAAATAAGGGGCAGATATAATAAGATTTCATCTTCTTTCTGCTCCCTTCATTTTATCCTACTTGTATTCTTGTATCTGATGAAACTGTCTTGTATTGTTCTTTTAAAATGAATGAATAAACATCAAATCAAATCTAATCAAATCTGTGTATCATCCGCTTAACAAGTCAAGTCAAGTCAGCTTTATTCATAGAGCACGTTTAAAACAGAAACTGTTATCAAAGTGCTTAACAACAACAGATACAGTACATTGAAACAATGAAAGGAGATCCCATATTTTCAAAAACATTGAGACAAGAGGGAGAAGGTACACCGTGAAGAGGAGGGGGCTTAAGACTGAGCCCTGTGGAACCCCACACGAGAGGAGCAGAGGAGGACAAGTGGTCACTAAGGCGGACTCAGAAAGTACACGCCGCTAAGTATTTACAGCTGAAAGTGCCAAAATAAAGAAACTGTTTCCTGCTTGTGTTTGGGTTTCTGACTCTATTTCATGACAAGAAGGAAATTATGCAGTACCGATCTGCAAATGTTGCAAAAAAGAATGAAAATGCCTGATCTGGAGAAGAAAAAAAAAGATAAATAAAATATAGACATGTCTCAATTAGCTGTTACACTTTGTGAGCATCTATCAACCTGCAAGTCTTTAATATCTATTTACTGTTGCTGCTGTTATCACGAAATGCCCATATTCATTCATTCAACCTTTATTTATACAGGTTAATCCCATTGAGCCTCGGGGACTCATTTACAAGAGAGACCTGATTTCTTTAACAAAGATAGAACATATAGAGCATGTGTTAGTGTGTTTTATCTATTTCTGTCTGGTAGAAAAACATTTCATGATCCAGTGGATGGTTTATGAAACTCCCAGAAAGAAACACCAGAGTAAATCTATGACTGATCACATATGGGAATCGGTCAAACAAACGGTGGCCAGCACAGCAAACTGATCTTTACAAACACAAAATTATGATAAATTTGTCAGTTTTACAAATATTGAGCTATAATTTAGTGTGGTAGTAGTTGAGAGTCATCTCCAACACATACTCAGCACTGTTTTGCTGTTTGTTAAAACTTTGGCATGCAAAAGGTGAGCAACAGGCACTCCATAAAGAAGTGCTATTTTCATTTTTACTTTAGTTACAGAAATATTTTTGACAACTTTTATGGTTTGAAATTTTAACAGTTATGTTTAGTTTACGGTACATGAAGGTATCTGAAGTGTTTTCAAACCCATTTTCAAAAGCCTTTTTTTAATTTTTTACTTTAAGACACAAAGAAACGTTCCTATTTTAATAATGCTTTTGTTTGTGAAATAAATAAAAAAATTATGACAAAACAAAAAAAAAAAAAGCACTTGTACTATGAAAGATATCTTCTGATTTACTTTGTTGTTTAAGACCAACATATAAAATTGGATAAAAGTAAAAAAGTTTTGTTTTTCGAACCACATATGAACCATAGCCTGTATGTGCACCTGCAACAAATCCTGTTTCATATTTAATCTGGAATATTTATGAGACTGATACACTTTGCATATTCATCCCCGAAACAAATGATTTTAAATAATCTGTATTGTTTCCAAAACAGTTTTAACCAGACTGTGTTGTTGGACTTTATTTTTCTTTTGTGGTTAATTTCACAAAACTGGAGAATAAGTAGCATAATGCGACGACATTTTAAACTGTAAAAATTGCAAATCATTTAAAAAGGAAATCTGGTTTTACACAATTTATATGTGAAACATTTCCATTTTTATCATTTAAGTGTTTTGTTTTAAGTATAAATCTTTTTTTTTTTTTTTTTACTCATTTCCATTGTAGAGTAAAACCTTTAAAAGTATTGGACACTGCATTCCCTGGTCTAAAGTTTCAGCCCTTGTGCTTCTTTAATAAATGATTTTCTTCTCCGCCCCTTTAGTCCATCCATCCATCCATCCATCTTCTTCCACTTATCCGGGGTCGGGTCGCGGGGGTAGCAGCGCAAATAGACATTAATAATAAAATATGTCTAATAAAAGCTAAAACCAGCTAAAATGAATCAACAGACACAACCACCCATCAAACACATCATGAGACACATCTCAGACACCAGACGAGCAGAACGGATGACTCTTCCTCCATTACTGTATTCTCTCCTCGTCTGCCTCACTGAGCGTCTCTGCACACAAATCACACAGGTGTCTTCTAGAGGTGGAGTCCCTGCAAGGATCACAAAATGTCTCCACTTCATTCTTTCTAAAGGGAAGTGTCAGGGAGAACCTGACTCTGTCCTGCTGAGAGGGAACACGGAAAATCGGTCAGATTTAATGATTTGGTGTAGAAAGTTTTAAACAAGAGGGTGCCTCTTTTGTAATATTTACAAAGAAAAAACTAAATGCTGAAATACATTAAAATACGATTTAACTCTGAGGGTTAAAGCTGCACTATGTAACTTTGTAATGCAGTCTGTAACTTTTCTAACAATATATTTTTAACATATTTCTTCACTCTGTCACTATCTACTGACAGACTGATGTTAGACAAAGTAATCTCTGAAAAAAACTATAGTCCCCTTGCTTCTCTATCAGCATTTATAAAAACACTAAAAACACAGAGTGACCCGGACAATGACCAGCCAATAAAAACAGAGTTGTTTGTCACGCCCCAACCCACGCCCCCGCCTGTCCCAGCCCCAGCGCCGCGCACGTTCTCATTCAAAGGATTGCAAAGCGATGCAGGACTGATTTGTATGTGACACAAATGTATTAAATATCCCTTCTTCATCCCAGAGCTGGACTTTTATTTTGTTTTGTTTTTTGCCAAAAGTCAAGTGATCGCTTCATCCTTCACTGACAGGAATGAGGAAATGGATTTGTCACGAGCGGGAAAAAAAACTCATGTCCAAAGTGGCTGGTGAAGCTCTGCTGATTTCAGGGTGTTTTTGTGTTGTTGGACCAGTGATTCATGGTTTTATTTTCTTTTTTAGAACGCTTTATTAACATATAATCACAGAACTTTGCAGCGCAGAGACAGGACATGTAGTGGGGGCGGAGCATTCCAGACATTCCAGACCTGCACTGACAGAAATGAGGAAGTCACGAGCAAATTAAATCATGTCCAACGTGGCTTCGTGAAGCTCTGCTGATTTCTGCTGGTTTTTGTGTTGTTGGACCAGTGCTTCATGGTTTTATTATATTTTTTAGAACGTTTTATTAACATATAATCACAGAATATTGAAGCGGCTCCGAGCGGACATTCAGCAGGAGGCGGAGCTGCAGAACTCAAGTTCAACAGAGAACGGACTGTGGCTCCCCCTCAGAGTTATACTGTACTGTATATGGCTCTGAGGGGGAGGGAGCAGAATGCTTTTACCTGCTGAAATTTTTTCTAAGTCCCAGCGTTCTCCAGAAATTACATAGTGAACCTTTGAAAATGAATTTAAACACAAGCTGAGATTGGTTTGAAAGTCTATACCACAAAGCATGATTAGTGAATTTGTGGGAGAACTTATTGATCAGTTCTGAGTTAATGTCACAAATGTGGTTGTTTTTAAAACTGTAACACTTTAATTTGAAACATAATTGTCTCCAGAACAAGTTAAGTATGAGACGTGAAAACAATACATGTAAAATCATGACCTTCCAAAGACACAAGGCCAGAAGATGGAAGTTGAAGTTGAGCTCCCCCTTGTGGCTGGTTTGAGTACAATTAATGAGTTCTACCACTCCATGTAAACAAATGCAATATGTCTCTCACTAAATACAGGTAGTCCCCTACCCCTACTCCTACATCCGGGGCGGCCGTGGTGTAGTGGTAATGGCAGTCGACCCCCGATCGGAAGGTTGGAGGTTCAAATCCCGCATCCGCCCACCATGTGTCGTTGTGTCCCTGGGCAAGACACTTAACCCCGAGTTGCTCCCGGTAGGTCTGGATGGCGCCTTGCAAGGCAGGCTACCACTACCGGTGTATGAATGTCTGAATGAATGGGTGGATGGCTGGTATTGTAAAGCGCTTTGGGGCTCCTCACAGGGGGCTGGAAAGCGCTATATAAATAAGCTCCATTTACCATTTACCATAACTCGAAATCGCCTTAAGTCGAAAACCACATACACACTGGCCGCCACTGGCCGCCCCATATACACGTACATGTACTGTACTGTACAGTTACCAAGCACTTAGCCTATCCTAACACAGTACCCTACATAATTATCAAAAAACACATACAGTACATTTGGAACCATAATGAAGGAAAAAAAGAGTTAATTTCTTACTGGTAGCTGGTCGATTCTTCCTCCGTCTGTTAGCATGTTAGCTCGTTGCACCTCCGAGCTCTGCAGCTTCCTGCAGCTTCACGCGGTCCAAACTGTTTACTGTAAGGCCTGTTAGCATGTTAGCTCCATACACTTGGAGCCATAATGAAGGGAAAAAGAGTTAATTTCTTACTGGTAGCCGGTCGATAGCCGGTCGATTCTTCCTCCGTCTGTTAGCATGTTAGCTTGTTGCACCTCCGAGCTCTGCAGCTTCCTGCAGCTTCACGCGGTCCAAACTGTTTACTGTAAGGCCTGTTAGCATGTCAGCTCCATACATTTGGAGCCATAATGAAGGGAAAAAGAGTTAATAACTTACTGGGAGTTGGTGAAGCCGTTTCTCCGCGTGTTAGCATGTTAGCTCAGTGTCCCGGCAACATCCGAGGCCTCGAAGCCGTTTCTCCACATGTTAGCATGTTAGCTCCGTGTCCTGGCAACATCCGAGGCCTCAAAGCCTTTTCTCCGCATGTTAGTATGTTAGCTCCGTGTCCCACCAACATCCGAGGCTGCCAGGCGGAGCATCGAGGCGAGCTCCCGGCCGCAGCAGGCCTCTCCGCCGCCCATCGGCTCCGTGTCCCCGGTGGGGCCGGCTGATGGCAGGGACAGTAGCGGCGGGATGGTCACCGGATCCCGCGGTGAGCTGGTGGTGTCGGCCGGCGTGGTGGGATGCGACGGAGCGATCGGCGGCTTCTGCTCCAGGCCTGAAACGTCCACAGAGTTCACAGAGCGTTTCCAGCTCATGTATCCAAGCGTGGCAACCTCTGATAGGACACACGGTCCGTCCAAAGCCAGTTGTCGAGGCCAGAGCTAACCGAAGCTAACCGAAAACTGATGGACACTGCCGAAAACTGACGAACACTGCCGGAAACTGCGTAAATCGGCTTCTAAATAATAATAATAATAATGATAATAATACTTTATTTATAAAGCCATTTAAAACAACCACAGCTGCAACAAAGGGCTGTACACATAAAATCAAGAACATTTAAACACATAAAATAAGATTGTTTTTTAATGAGATGCGCAACGTAACCCTGAAACATCGTAAGTCGAGGCCGTCGTAAGTAGAGGACTACCTGTAATGTATTAAGAAAATGCACTTCAGATCATTTTTTTCAGTTTCTAATTTTTGTTTATTCATATACTGTAGTTCTACCCTTCTGCTGTATGTTCAAATTAGTTTTTTGTTTTTTATTTGTTTAGTTTCAATCAGCAATTCAAGGCTTTAAAAGTGTCATGTCACACTGTGATTGATAAATGGGCTGCTTGTTAACGAGTTGGAAGGATATGCAGGTGGGATGTATTGTATCAACGGTGCAGCCCCAATTCCCCACTGCACAGACTCTGGTTAAAAAACAGATGTTATTCATCGATTTTTGACAATAGAAGTTAGTGGAGTCACTCGGTCCATCTTCTTTTGTGTTGATGCTCCTGATCAATTAATTTTAATATTTACAAAAAGTGATTTGCAGTGAAACATTGTTTCTTATTACTTAAATAGCGGTCGTACTTGTATTCTTGTATCTGATGAAACTGTTTTGTATTGTTCTTTTAAAATGAATGAATACGGTAAACATCAAATCAAATCAAATCAAAATAGCGGTCGTTAGAAATATACTAATGTCGATGTCAACTTATATAGCACATTTAAAAACAACAGTGCTGACAAAAGTGCTTCAAAAACAAGAAATCAGCAATAAAATAAATGAAAGGTCAAACATTAAAAACACAAGTATAACTAAGAATAAACTAAAACAAGAAAATAACCTCAGATAGTAACTAAGATAAGGTACACTAATGTATATAAAGACAGCTTGTTTGGTTGTGTACAAACCTGCATATACAAATGATTTAAAAACAAACTTTTACACAAGTTTTTTTAGACTTATTGGGTATTCGGGTCACTAGGTCAGCTACTCTCATCTTTATTAATGAGGAAAGTGATGATTTTAACTTGGCAGCTCACACTAGTTAGTTTGATGCTGGCACCCACAGACAACATTACCCATGGTACCTAGCAGAAGGTGAGGAGGCCAGGTCTAAAATATGCCCGTTATCGGCCTAATGAGCCACGGCACAATTAACACTCTGCTGCTCAGCACGTCAGCATGCGGATAGCGAGGTGTTTATAGGATGTTGGCTTTGGTTCCCTGGTGAACCTCGTCCTGCTCCAGCTGATCATTTTCCAGCTGGAGGCTTTCCAGTCTGACACATGCAGAGTGCAGTGGATCCCATCAGCCACAAAAAACAGGCTGACACACATAACAGCACAGAGGGACAGATGAGACGCCCAAAGAAGTGCCGCTAAAGAGCTATTTTCATCCTCAGATGAAGCACTGTGGACAGCTTTGTTTCTGATGTTGCATTGAAAATGTTCAGATGAGGAAGGTTGCTGAATAATCAGATCTCCAATGCTGCATGTGAGCATATGATGTGATTCAATACAACTTGATACAACAGGCGTATGGTATATATAACAATACTTTATTGATCACTTAAATGTGTACTTTAGAATGATTTCCACAAACTTTCCCATATTTCTCAAGTTTATTGTTTTAGTGCAGCTGTTGTCAGTTTTCAAAGCAGATTATCTAATCTGTTTATAATTATAACCCCTCTTTGCCTCCGATGTATGTCCCATAGATGTATGACTGTGATAAAGTTCTGATTAGTCTTTGTAGAGATCTAGTAGAAGTGTTGTATGAATGGGTAAATGAGGGAACAGACTGTAGTGTAAAGTGCTTTTAAGTCTTCATAAGATAGAAAGGCGCTATATAAGTACAGTCCATAAACCACCCCATTCTGATTACAAATTATTTCGGATCACGCTGAATCAACAAAAAATAACCCGACTGGGGCGTTTACATT
>JBBPBX010093800.1:0-13490 GCA_038048925.1 Garcialebias charrua
ATATACATCTATATGTTTATGCATATGTACATATATGCATATTCTTGTATATATACATATATGCATTTACATGTTTAAATGCATTTGCATATACAGTACATGTATATATGCACTTACATATACATGTATATATGCACTTACATATACATGTATATATGCACTTATATATACATGTAATAGGCATGTAAATATAACATGTTCAACTCAAATTGTGTGTGTTTGTGTGTGTGACTGTTTTGTGGTTTCTAAGGACAGTGTTTTGTCAGGACAGTAATGAGCTGTTATCTGATTGTCTGATTATAGCGTATTGCTGTCCTAACAAACCACTGTCCATTAAAACCACAAAACAGTCACACACACAAACACACACAATTTTAGTAGAACATGTTATATTTACATGTATATGTCTATCTGTACAGTATATGCATATATATACATGTATATGCATATATGTATATACACTGTACAGTACATGAATATGCATTTATGATATGCTTATATACATGTATATATGTATATTTGTGTGTATGTATATGACATAGATATCAATTATATAAATAATGCAGGGATTGTTAAGTATGACTTCAATATTATTAGTCACAGTTTTTAAATTTATAGTTTTCTTTCATTCAGCTAATTTTAATTTCATCTTAGTCCACCTATCATGAGAGGAGTTTTGTAAATACTCTGTCCATCCATCTTTCCTTTATGTGAGATGGATACTTTGGCCAAAAACAAACAATCATGTAATGTTTATTGGTTTACATGTGACAGCAGCTATCATCAAAATGTAGAATTTCCTCTAAATATAAGTATAAATGATCTCTTACAGATGTCATGTGAACACGTCCAGAGTCAGGAGATCGCAGGTAGCCAGAAGCACGATCAACTTCCTTTAAACACGAATACCAAGGTACATTTTAGTTCTTGTGTTCCTAAACAGAATTACTTGCTACGTGTGGTTTCATCAACCTTAATGTTCAATTATGTGTGTATAGGAGTGTACTATGGTTTTTATGGACAGTTGTTTGTTTGGACAGTCAGACGCTATAAACAATCAGACAATCAATCAGATAACAGCTCATTACTGTCCTGACAAAACACTGTCCTTAAAAACCACAAAACAGTCACACACACAAACACACACAACTTCAGTTGAACATGTTATATTTACATGTATATGTCTATCTGTACATTATATGTATATGCATATATATACATGTATATGTTTATGCATATATACATCTATATGTTTATGCATATGTACATATATGCATATTCTTGTATATATACATATATGCATTTACATGTTTAAATGCATTTGCATATACAGTACATGTATATATGCACTTACATATACATGTATATATGCACTTACACATACATGTAAATAGGCACTTACATATACGTGTAATAGGCATGTAAATATAACATGTTCAACTCAAATTGTGTGTGTTTGTGTGTGTGACTGTTTTGTGGTTTCTAAGGACAGTGTTTTGTCAGGACAGTAATGAGCTGTTATCGGATTGTCTGATTACTGTATAGCGTATTGCTGTCCTGACAAAACACTGTCCTTAAAAACCACAAAACAGTCACACACACAAACACACACAATTTTAGTAGAACATGTTATATTTACATGTATATGTCTATCTGATATGCATATATACATTTATATGCATATATGTATATACACTGTACAGTACATGAATATGCATTTATGATATGCTTATATACATGTATATATGTATATTTGTGTGTATGTATATGACATAGATATCAATTATATAAATAATGCAGGGATTGTTAAGTATGACTTCAATATTATTAGTCACAGTTTTTAAATTTATAGTTTTCTTTCATTCAGCTAATTTTAATTTCATCTTAGTCCACCTATCATGAGAGGAGTTTTGTAAATACTCTGTCCATCCATCTTTCCTTTATGTGAGATGGATACTTTGGCCAAAAACAAACAATCATGTAATGTTTATTGGTTTACATGTGACAGCAGCTATCATCAAAATGTAGAATTTCCTCTAAATATAAGTATAAATGATCTCTTACAGATGTCATGTGAACACGTCCAGAGTCAGGAGATCGCAGGTAGCCAGAAGCACGATCAACTTCCTTTAAACACGAATACCAAGGTACATTTTAGTTCTTGTGTTCCTAAACAGAATTACTTGCTACGTGTGGTTTCATCAACCTTAATGTTCAATTATGTGTGTATAGGAGTGTACTATGGTTTTTATGGACAGTTGTTTGTTTGGACAGTCAGACGCTATAAACAATCAGACAATCAATCAGATAACAGCTCATTACTGTCCTGACAAAACACTGTCCTTAAAAACCACAAAACAGTCACACACACAAACACACACAACTTCAGTTGAACATGTTATATTTACATGTATATGTCTATCTGTACATTATATGTATATGCATATATATACATGTATATGTTTATGCATATATACATCTATATGTTTATGCATATGTACATATATGCATATTCTTGTATATATACATATATGCATTTACATGTTTAAATGCATTTGCATATACAGTACATGTATATATGCACTTACATATACATGTATATATGCACTTACACATACATGTAAATAGGCACTTACATATACGTGTAATAGGCATGTAAATATAACATGTTCAACTCAAATTGTGTGTGTTTGTGTGTGTGACTGTTTTGTGGTTTCTAAGGACAGTGTTTTGTCAGGACAGTAATGAGCTGTTATCGGATTGTCTGATTACTGTATAGCGTATTGCTGTCCTGACAAAACACTGTCCTTAAAAACCACAAAACAGTCACACACACAAACACACACAATTTTAGTAGAACATGTTATATTTACATGTATATGTCTATCTGATATGCATATATACATTTATATGCATATATGTATATACACTGTACAGTACATGAATATGCATTTATGATATGCTTATATACATGTATATATGTATATTTGTGTGTATGTATATGACATAGATATCAATTATATAAATAATGCAGGGATTGTTAAGTATGACTTCAATATTATTAGTCACAGTTTTTTAATTTATAGTTTTCTTTCATTCAGCTAATTTTAATTTCATCTTAGTCCACCTATCATGAGAGGAGTTTTGTAAATACTCTGTCCATTTATCTTTCCTTTATGTGAGATGGATACTTGGGCCAAAAACAAACAATCATGTAATGTTTATTGGTTTACATGTGACAGCAGCTATCATCAAAATGTAGAATTTCCTCTAAATATAAGTATAAATGATCTCTTACAGATGTCATGTGAACACGTCCAGAGTCAGGAGATCGCAGGTAGCCAGAAGCACGATCAACTTCCTTTAAACACGAATACCAAGGTACATTTTAGTTCTTGTGTTCCTAAACAGAATTACTTGCTACGTGTGGTTTCATCAACCTTAATGTTCAATTAGGTGTGTATAGGAGTGTACTATGGTTTTTATGGACAGTTGTTTGTTTGGACAGTCAGACGCTATAAACAATCAGACAATCAATCAGATAACAGCTCATTACTGTCCTGACAAAACACTGTCCTTAAAAACCACAAAACAGTCACACATACAAACACACACAACTTCAGTTGAACATGTTATATTTACATGTATATGTCTATCTGTACATTATATGTATATGCATATATATACATGTATATGTTTATGCATATATACATCTATATGTTTATGCATATGTACATATATGCATATTCTTGTATATATACATATATGCATTTACATGTTTAAATGCATTTGCATATACAGTACATGTATATATGCACTTACATATACATGTATATATGCACTTACACATACATGTAAATAGGCACTTACATATACGTGTAATAGGCATGTAAATATAACATGTTCAACTCAAATTGTGTGTGTTTGTGTGTGTGACTGTTTTGTGGTTTCTAAGGACAGTGTTTTGTCAGGACAGTAATGAGCTGTTATCTGATTGTCTGATTACTGTATAGCGTATTGCTGTCCTGACAAAACACTGTCCTTAAAAACCACAAAACAGTCACACACACAAACACACACAACTTCAGTTGAACATGTTATATTTACATGTATATGTCTATCTGTACATTATACGTATATGCATATATATACATGTATATGTTTATGCATATATACATCTATATGTTTATGCATATGTACATATATGCATATTCTTGTATATATACATATATGCATTTACATGTTTAAATGCATTTGCATATACAGTACATGTATATATGCACTTACATATACATGTATATATGCACTTACACATACATGTAAATAGGCACTTACATATACGTGTAATAGGCATGTAAATATAACATGTTCAACTCAAATTGTGTGTGTTTGTGTGTGTGACTGTTTTGTGGTTTCTAAGGACAGTGTTTTGTCAGGACAGTAATGAGCTGTTATCGGATTGTCTGATTACTGTATAGCGTATTGCTGTCCTGACAAAACACTGTCCTTAAAAACCACAAAACAGTCACACACACAAACACACACAATTTTAGTAGAACATGTTATATTTACATGTATATGTCTATCTGATATGCATATATACATTTATATGCATATATGTATATACACTGTACAGTACATGAATATGCATTTATGATATGCTTATATACATGTATATATGTATATTTGTGTGTATGTATATGACATAGATATCAATTATATAAATAATGCAGGGATTGTTAAGTATGACTTCAATATTATTAGTCACAGTTTTTTAATTTATAGTTTTCTTTCATTCAGCTAATTTTAATTTCATCTTAGTCCACCTATCATGAGAGGAGTTTTGTAAATACTCTGTCCATTTATCTTTCCTTTATGTGAGATGGATACTTGGGCCAAAAACAAACAATCATGTAATGTTTATTGGTTTACATGTGACAGCAGCTATCATCAAAATGTAGAATTTCCTCTAAATATAAGTATAAATGATCTCTTACAGATGTCATGTGAACACGTCCAGAGTCAGGAGATCGCAGGTAGCCAGAAGCACGATCAACTTCCTTTAAACACGAATACCAAGGTACATTTTAGTTCTTGTGTTCCTAAACAGAATTACTTGCTACGTGTGGTTTCATCAACCTTAATGTTCAATTAGGTGTGTATAGGAGTGTACTATGGTTTTTATGGACAGTTGTTTGTTTGGACAGTCAGACGCTATAAACAATCAGACAATCAATCAGATAACAGCTCATTACTGTCCTGACAAAACACTGTCCTTAAAAACCACAAAACAGTCACACATACAAACACACACAACTTCAGTTGAACATGTTATATTTACATGTATATGTCTATCTGTACATTATATGTATATGCATATATATACATGTATATGTTTATGCATATATACATCTATATGTTTATGCATATGTACATATATGCATATTCTTGTATATATACATATATGCATTTACATGTTTAAATGCATTTGCATATACAGTACATGTATATATGCACTTACATATACATGTATATATGCACTTACACATACATGTAAATAGGCACTTACATATACGTGTAATAGGCATGTAAATATAACATGTTCAACTCAAATTGTGTGTGTTTGTGTGTGTGACTGTTTTGTGGTTTCTAAGGACAGTGTTTTGTCAGGACAGTAATGAGCTGTTATCTGATTGTCTGATTACTGTATAGCGTATTGCTGTCCTGACAAAACACTGTCCTTAAAAACCACAAAACAGTCACACACACAAACACACACAACTTCAGTTGAACATGTTATATTTACATGTATATGTCTATCTGTACATTATACGTATATGCATATATATACATGTATATGTTTATGCATATATACATCTATATGTTTATGCATATGTACATATATGCATATTCTTGTATATATACATATATGCATTTACATGTTTAAATGCATTTGCATATACAGTACATGTATATATGCACTTACATATACATGTATATATGCACTTACACATACATGTAAATAGGCACTTACATATACGTGTAATAGGCATGTAAATATAACATGTTCAACTCAAATTGTGTGTGTTTGTGTGTGTGACTGTTTTGTGGTTTCTAAGGACAGTGTTTTGTCAGGACAGTAATGAGCTGTTATCTGATTGTCTGATTATAGCGTATTGCTGTCCTAACAAACCACTGTCCATTAAAACCACAAAACAGTCACACACACAAACACACACAATTTTAGTAGAACATGTTATATTTACATGTATATGTCTATCTGATATGCATATATACATTTATATGCATATATGTATATACACTGTACAGTACATGAATATGCATTTATGATATGCTTATATACATGTATATATGTATATTTGTGTGTATGTATATGACATAGATATCAATTATATAAATAATGCAGGGATTGTTAAGTATGACTTCAATATTATTAGTCACAGTTTTTTAATTTATAGTTTTCTTTAATTCAGCTAATTTTAATTTCATCTTAGTCCACCTATCATGAGAGGAGTTTTGTAAATACTCTGTCCATTTATCTTTCCTTTATGTGAGATGGATACTTGGGCCAAAAACAAACAATCATGTAATGTTTATTGGTTTACATGTGACAGCAGCTATCATCAAAATGTAGAATTTCCTCTAAATATAAGTATAAATGATCTCTTACAGATGTCATGTGAACACGTCCAGAGTCAGGAGATCGCAGGTAGCCAGAAGCACGATCAACTTCCTTTAAACACGAATACCAAGGTACATTTTAGTTCTTGTGTTCCTAAACAGAATTACTTGCTACGTGTGGTTTCATCAACCTTAATGTTCAATTAGGTGTGTATAGGAGTGTACTATGGTTTTTATGGACAGTTGTTTGTTTGGACAGTCAGACGCTATAAACAATCAGACAATCAATCAGATAACAGCTCATTACTGTCCTGACAAAACATTGTCCTTAAAAACCACAAAACAGTCACACACACAAACACACACAACTTCAGTTGAACATGTTATATTTACATGTATATGTCTATCTGAACATTATATGTATATGCATATATATACATGTATATGTTTATGCATATATACATCTATATGTTTATGCATATGTACATATATGCATATTCTTGTATATATACATATATGCATTTACATGTTTAAATGCATTTGCATATACAGTACATGTATATATGCACTTACATATACATGTATATATGCACTTACACATACATGTAAATAGGCACTTACATATACGTGTAATAGGCATGTAAATATAACATGTTCAACTCAAATTGTGTGTGTTTGTGTGTGTGACTGTTTTGTGGTTTCTAAGGACAGTGTTTTGTCAGGACAGTAATGAGCTGTTATCTGATTGTCTGATTACTGTATAGCGTATTGCTGTCCTGACAAAACACTGTCCTTAAAAACCACAAAACAGTCACACACACAAACACACACAACTTCAGTTGAACATGTTATATTTACATGTATATGTCTATCTGTACATTATATGTATATGCATATATATACATGTATATGTTTATGCATATATACATCTATATGTTTATGCATATGTACATATATGCATATTTTTGTATATATACATATATGCATTTACATGTTTAAATGCATTTGCATATACAGTACATGTATATATGCACTTACATATACATGTATATATGCACTAACACATACATGTAAATAGGCACTTACATATACGTGTAATAGGCATGTAAATATAACATGTTCAACTCAAATTGTGTGTGTTTGTGTGTGTGACTGTTTTGTGGTTTCTAAGGACAGTGTTTTGTCAGGACAGTAATGAGCTGTTATCTGATTGTCTGATTACTGTATAGCGTATTGCTGTCCTGACAAAACACTGTCCTTAAAAACCACAAAACGGTCACACACACAAACACACACAACTTCAGTTGAACATGTTATATTTACATGTATATGTCTATCTGAACATTATATGTATATGCATATATATACATGTGTATGTTTATGCATATATACATCTATATGTTTATGCATATGTACATATATGCATATTCTTGTATATATACATATATGCATTTACATGTTTAAATGCATTTGCATATACAGTACATGTATATATGCACTTACATATTCATGTATATATGCACTTACATATACATGTATATAGGCACTTACATATACATGTAAATAGGCACTTACATATACGTGTAATAGGCATGTAAATATAACATGTTCAACTAAAATTGTGTGTGTTTTTGTGTGTGACTGTTTTGTGGTTTCTAAGGACAGTGTTTTGTCAGGACAGTAATGAGCTATTATCTGATTGTCTGATTATAGCGTATTGCTGTCCTAACAAACCACTGTCCATTAAAACCACAAAACAGTCACACACACAAACACACACAATTTTAGTAGAACATGTTATATTTACATGTATATGTCTATCTGTACAGTATATGCATATATATACATGTATATGCATATATGTATATACACTGTACAGTACATGACTATGCATTTATGATATGCTTATATACATGTATATATGTATATTTGTGTGTATGTATATGACATAGATATCAATTATATAAATAATGCAGGGATTGTTAAATATGACTTCAATATTATTTGTCACAGTTTTTAAATTTATAGTTTTCTTTCATTCAGCTAATTTTAATTTCATCTTAGTCCACCTATCATGAGAGGAGTTTTGTAAATACTCTGTCCATCCATCTTTCCTTTATGTGAGATGGATACTTTGGCCAAAAACAATCATGTAATGTTTATTGGTTTACATGTGACAGCAGCTATCATCAAAATGTAGAATTTCCTCTAAATATAAGTATAACTGATCTGTTACAGATGTCATGTGAGCACGTCCAGAGTCAGGAGATCGCAGGTAGCCAGAAGCACGATCAACTTCCTTTAAACACGAATACCAAGGTACATTTTAGTTCTTGTGTTCCTAAACAGAATTACTTGCTACGTGTGGTTTCATCAACCTTAATGTTCAATTAGGTGTGTATAGGAGTGTATTGTGGTTTTTATGGACAGTTGTTTGTTTGGACAGTCATACGCTATAAACAATCAGACAATCAATCAGATAACAGCTCATTACTGTCCTGACAAAACACTGTCCTTAAAAACCACAAAACAGTCACACACACAAACATACACAACTTCAGTTGAACATGTTAGTGCTGGTGAATTTTTGGAAAAAACACAAAAAATACTGAGTTTTTCTGTGTTTTTTCACCACAGTTCGTTAGCTAAACGTGGACACACGTTTCTGATCATTTTTATGCATTCGTAAGCAGTTTTTTTCAACTCCACAGTGTAACTCTTACCTAATTTAATATATTGCACACAAAACATTAAGGTTTACTGAGGGGCTGCATGGGCTCCATGAGCAAGACATCTAATCCATGTGTTTACATCATGGGAAAAACATGTAACAAAATAAAATTTTAATTTTGATTTTTATGAGTTTCCCTCGGACTGTAATCTTATAAATACTTTGTTTAAAGTTCTGATGAATGTTGACTTGCCCATATACTAAATACATGATTTTTTTCTGTGTCCTCCATGTTTTCTAGAGAAAAAGTCAAGCAAGTCTAGGATCCAGAAGAATGGCAAAGAAAAAGTGGTCAAATGGTGAAGTAGCTGATGTAATGCGTAATTTCCGAAATCACATAAGTGAAGGAAAACTGACCAGAAAGAATTAATGCAACCACTGTAAGAAGGTTGAGGGCCCTATGTTGGCTCAAAGAACAGTTCAAAATATGAGACTTTGTGAGAAACCGGGGAATAACTGAAAAGAGATAAAAACAGAAACAAAACTTACAGATTTTTTAATGTATCTAAAAATCTACGTCTGGCCTCTGGACATTTAAAAAACAAAACAAAAACGTAGAAATGTTTAGTCTTTCGTTGCATAGGTACCAGGTACATACCAGTTAAGTACAGGATAACATGTCACTTCATACTATAGCCTGGTACAAAACGTAGAAATGTTTAGTCTTTCGTTGCATAGGTACCAGGTACATACCAGTTAAGTACAGGATAACATGTCACTTCATACTATAGCCTGGTACAAAATATACATACCGGTTATATAACCAGTATGCTACCAGTATCTGGTATGTACCCATCTGTATTATGTATTAATATTGTATAAATCTGTGTAACACTTTTAAATACTTTATTTATTTATTTTATCTAAAAAAGCTAAGTCTGGTCCTCTGGACATTCAAAAAAATAAAACAAAACGAAGCAAAAGTTTCGTCTTTCGTCCGAAAGCCTTCTTCAGTCTGAGTTGCTGTATTCAGCTCAGTCTTATAAATAGCACCCTCCCACAGTGGATCAACCAGTTGGCTGATGACAGCCGAAACCAGTTGCTCACATGATCAAGGAGGACCATCAGCCTAACGATGGATCGTTAGCACCCTGATGGTTGTTTGCTATTCACAGAGGGCTTAGTGATACTAGCAATCATAGAGGGGGACAGTTGAACCCGGAGGCCTCCACCCCCGTTTAACAATGGACGTTTCTTTTCACTTCAGCTCTCAGCTCCTCCTCTGTGGCTCTGACTGTGTCCGAAAGAGCTGCCATCTCTCTGCTCAGAGCCTCCATATTCTCAATCAGTCCACTCTTCTGCTCCTCTTCCTCCCTCAGAGCAGCCAGCCTGGCCTCCTCTTCCTCTGTTAGAAACTGGTGAAGCTTCTTAAACTGCTTCTTAATCTGCCTCTTTGTGAGTCGAGCCTGGACCTTCACATGTTCTGCTGTCTGATCAAACTCAGACTGAACTTTCTTCTTGACCTCCTGCTTCTCCTTCAGTGGTTTCATAGATCTCAGCAGATCCTCTTTGAGTTCCGTTGCAGCTTCATCGATGGGTCTGAACCTGTGGTCGGTGTGTTTCTTCGAGTCTCTGCAGACGATATAAATTAAGGAGGACCACTTTTTTTTATTTAGAGATAAATAATAACACTATTAATAAAATCAATAATGAACAAATAATACTTCAGCTCTCAGCTCCTCCTCTGTGGCTCTGACTGTGTCCGAAAGAGCTGCCATCTCTCTGCTCATAGCCTCCATATTCTCAATCAGTCCACTCTTCTGCTCCTCTTCCTCCCTCAGAGCAGCCAGCCTGGCCTCCTCTTCCTCTGTTAGAAACTGGTGAAGCTTCTTAAACTGCTTCTTAATCTGCGTCTTTGTGAGTCGAGCCTGGACCTTCACATGTTCTGCTGTCTGATCAAACTCAGACTGAACTTTCTTCTTGACCTCCTGCTTCTCCTTCAGTGGTTTCATGGATCTCAGCAGATCCTCTCTGAGTTCCGCTGCAGCTTCATCGATGGGTCTGAACCTGTGGTCGGTGTGTTTCTTCGAGTCTCTGCAGACGATATAAATTAAGGAGGACCACTTTTTTTATTTAGAGATAAATAATAACACTATTAATAAAATCAATAATGAACAAATAACACTTCAGCTCTCAGCTCCTCCTCTGTGGCTCTGACTGTGTCCGAAAGAGCTGCCATCTCTCTGCTCATAGCCTCCATATTCTCAATCAGTCCACTCTTCTGCTCCTCTTCCTCCCTCAGAGCAGCCAGCCTGGCCTCCTCTTCCTCTGTTAGAAACTGGTGAAGCTTCTTAAACTGCTTCTTAATCTGCGTCTTTGTGAGTCGAGCCTGGACCTTCACATGTTCTGCTGTCTGATCAAACTCAGACTGAACTTTCTTCTTGACCTCCTGCTTCTCCTTCAGTGGTTTCATGGATCTCAGCAGATCCTCTCTGAGTTCCGCTGCAGCTTCATCGATGGGTCTGAACCTGTGGTCGGTGTGTTTCTTCGAGTCTCTGCAGACGATATAAATTAAGGAGGACCACTTTTTTTATTTAGAGATAAATAATAACACTATTAATAAAATCAATAATGAACAAATAACACTTCAGCTCTCAGCTCCTCCTCTGTGGCTCTGACTGTGTCCGAAAGAGCTGCCATCTCTCTGCTTAGAGCCTCCATATTCTCAATCAGTCCACTCTTCTGCTCCTCTTCCTCCCTCAGAGTAGCCAGCCTGGCCTCCTCTTCCTCTGTTAGAAACTGGTGAAGCTTCTTAAACTGCTTCTTAATCTGCCTCTTTGTGAGTCGAGCCTGGACCTTCACATGTTCTGCTGTCTGATCAAACTCAGACTGAACTTTCTTCTTGACCTCCTGCTTCTCCTTCAGTGGTTTCATAGATCTCAGCAGATCCTCTTTGAGTTCCGTTGCAGCTTCATCGATGGGTCTGAACCTGTGGTCGGTGTGTTTCTTCGAGTCTCTGCAGACGATATAAATTAAGGAGGACCACTTTTTTTTATTTAGAGATAAATAATAACACTATTAATAAAATCAATAATGAACAAATAATACTTCAGCTCTCAGCTCCTCCTCTGTGGCTCTGACTGTGTCCGAAAGAGCTGCCATCTCTCTGCTCATAGCCTCCATATTCTCAATCAGTCCACTCTTCTGCTCCTCTTCCTCCCTCAGAGCAGCCAGCCTGGCCTCCTCTTCCTCTGTTAGAAACTGGTGAAGCTTCTTAAACTGCTTCTTAATCTGCGTCTTTGTGAGTCGAGCCTGGACCTTCACATGTTCTGCTGTCTGATCAAACTCAGACTGAACTTTCTTCTTGACCTCCTGCTTCTCCTTCAGTGGTTTCATGGATCTCAGCAGATCCTCTCTGAGTTCCGCTGCAGCTTCATCGATGGGTCTGAACCTGTGGTCGGTGTGTTTCTTCGAGTCTCTGCAGACGATATAAATTAAGGAGGACCACTTTTTTTATTTAGAGATAAATAATAACACTATTAATAAAATCAATAATGAACAAATAACACTTCAGCTCTCAGCTCCTCCTCTGTGGCTCTGACTATGTCCGAAAGAGCTGCCATCTCTCTGCTCAGAGCCTCCATATTCTCAATCAGTCCACTCTTCTGCTCCTCTTCCTCCCTCAGAGTAGCCAGCCTGGCCTCCTCTTCCTCTGTTAGAAACTGGTGAAGCTTCTTAAACTGCTTCTTAATCTGCGTCTTTGTGAGTCGAGCCTGGACCTTCACATGTTCTGCTGTCTGATCAAACTCAGACTGAACTTTCTTCTTGACCTCCTGCTTCTCCTTCAGTGGTTTCATGGATCTCAGCAGATCCTCTCTGAGTTCCGCTGCAGCTTCATCGATGGGTCTGAACCTGTGGTCGGTGTGTTTCTTCGAGTCTCTGCAGACGATATAAATTAAGGAGGACCACTTTTTTTTATTTAGAGATAAATAATAACACTATTAATAAAATCAATAATGAACAAATAACACTTCAGCTCTCAGCTCCTCCTCTGTGGCTCTGACTGTGTCCGAAAGAGCTGCCATCTCTCTGCTCAGAGCCTCCATATTCTCAATCAGTCCACTCTTCTGCTCCTCTTCCTCCCTCAGAGCAGCCAGCCTGGCCTCCTCTTCCTCTG
>JBBPBX010093802.1:0-13490 GCA_038048925.1 Garcialebias charrua
TGCGCTACGAAAATAAATGATAAAAAATCGAATTTTATCTCAAATGTTTCATCAAGGCCAACAGTCAGTAAATTAGAGCCATATAATTACACACTGGTAGCAGAAAAAATATCCACCAAGTGGTTTCTGAGCTTTTTATCTGAATAGCCTGGACCTTGCCAGGCTAAGCTAACAAAACTACGCCTTCTGTTCTCTGATTGGTCCGGTCAAAAATAGACCGGAGAAATCGTTTTCAATGGGAGGAATGCCAGACCCTAGTACGAAGCAAAGTGAAGGACAGGGTTTGGTTTTAACCAGGCTAGCGTATGACTGTCCTAACAAACAACTGTCCATAAAAAAACCACAATACACTCCCATACACACACAATTGAACAATAAGGTTGATGAATCCACACGTAGCAAGTATATCTGTTTAGGAACACAAGAACTAAAATGTACCTTGGTACTCGTGTTTAATGGAAGTTGATCGCTCTTCTGGCTACCTGCGATCTCCTGACTCTGGACGTGTTCACGTCATCTGGAACAGATCATTTATACTTATATTTAGAGGAAATTCTACATTTTGATGATAGCTGCTGTCACATGTAAACCAATAAACATTACATGATTGTTTTTGGCCAAAGTATCCATCTCACATAAAGGAAAGATGGATGGACATAGTATTTACAAAACTCCTCTCATGATGGGTGGACTAAGATGAAATTAAAATTAGCTGAATGAAAGAAAACTATAAATTTAAAAACTGTGACTAATAATATTGAAGTCATACATAACAATCCCTGCATTATTTATAAAATTGATATCTATGTCATATACATACACACAAATATACATATATACATGTATATAAGCATATCATATATGCATATTCATATACAGTGTATATACATATATGCATATACATGTATACTGTATATGCATATACATATACTGTACAGATAGACATATACATGTAAATATAACATGTTCAACTGAAATTGTGTGCGTTTGTGTGTGTGACTGTTTTGTGGTTTTTATGGACATTGTCATATGCTATAAACAGACAAGCAGATTACAGTTCATTACTGTCCTGACAAAACACTGTCCTTAGAAACCACAAAACAGTCACACACACAAACACACACACAATTTCAGTTTATCATGTTTTTAAGAAAGCAAGATGTTTGATGGATAGATGGATGATATTTGATGGATGGATACATGGATGGATGGATGGATGTTTGATGGATGGATGGATAGATAGATGGATGGATGTTTGATAGATGAATGATGGATGGATGTTTGATGGATGGATGGATGGATGTTTGATGGATGGATGGATAAAGTGTGGACCTCAGTCAATAAAGAATCCATATGTCTGGGTTCAGGAAGGCAGGATGTTTGATGATGGATGGATGATGTTTGATGGATGGATGCATGGATGGATGGATGGATGTGTGGATGTTTGATGGATGGATGGATGGATGAATGGATGGATAAAGCATGGACCTCAGTCAGTAAAGAATCCATCTGTCTGGGTTCAGCAAGGCAGGATGTTTGATGGATGGATGGATGTTTGATGGATGGATAGATGTTTGATGGATGGATGGATGGATGTTTGATGGATGTTTGAGATGTTTGATGGATAGATGGATGGATGGATGTTTGATGCATGGATGTATGGATGGATGGATGTTTGATGGATGGATGGATGGATAAAGTGTGGACCTCAGTCAGTAAATCCATCTGTCTGGGTTCAGGAAGGTAGGATGTTTGATGGATAGATGTATGGATGTTTGATGGATGGATGATGGATGTATGGATGTTTGATAGATGGATGTTTGATGGATGGATGGATGTTTGATAGATGGATGGATAAAGCGTGGACCTCAGTCAGTAAAGAATCCATATGTCTGGGTTAAGGAAGGCAGGATGTTTGATGGATGATGGATGTTTGATGGATAGATGTTTGATAGATGGATGGATGCATGGATGGTTGGATAAAGCGTGGACCTCAGTCAGTAAAGAATCCATCTGTCTGGGTTCAGCAAGGCAGGATGTTTGATGGATGGATGTTTGATGATGGATAGATGGATGTTTGATGGATGGATGGGTGGATGTATGGATAAAGCGTGGACCTCAGTCAGTAAAGAATCCATCTGTCTGGTTCAGGAAGGCAGGATGTTTGATGGATGGATGGATGTATGGATGTTTTATGGATGGATGGATGCATGGATGGATGGATAAAGCGTGGACCTCAGTCAGTAAAGAATCCATATGTCTGTTTTCAAGAAGGCAGGATGTTTGATGGATGGATGGATGATGTTTGATAGATGGATGCATGGATGGATGGATGGATGGATGGATGGATGGATGGATGGATAAAGCGTGGACCTCAGTCAGTAAAGAATCTATCCGTCTGGGTTCAGCAAGGCTGGATGTTTGATGGATGGATGGATGTTTGATAGATGGATGGATGGATGTATGTATGGATGGATAAAGCATGAACCTCAGTCAGTAAAGAATCCATCTGTCTGGGTTCAGGAAGACAGGATGTTTGATAGATGGATGGATAGATGGATGGATGTTTGATGGATGGATGATGGATGGATGTTTGATGGATGGATGTTTGATGGATGATGTGTGGATGTTTGGATGGATGTTTGATGGATGATGTGTGGATGTTTGATGATGGATGGATAAAGCGTGGACATCAGTCAGTAAAGAATCCATCTGTCTGGGTTCAGTAAGGCAGGATGTTTGATGGATGGATAGATGGATGTTTGATGGATGGATGGATGGATGTTTGATGGATGGATGGATGGATAAAGCGTGGACCTCAGTCAGTAAAGAATCCATCTGTCTAGGTTCAGGAAGCCAGGATGTTTGATGGATGGATGATGGATGGATGTTTGATGGATGGATGGATGGATGTTTGATGGATGGATGGATGGATGTTTGATAGATGGATGGATAAAGCGTGGACCTCAGTCAGTAAAGAATCCATATGTCTGGGTTAAGGAAGGCAGGATGTTTGATGGATGATGGATGTTTGATGGATAGATGTTTGATAGATGGATGGATGCATGGATGGTTGGATAAAGCGTGGACCTCAGTCAGTAAAGAATCCATCTGTCTGGGTTCAGCAAGGCAGGATGTTTGATGGATGGATGTTTGATGATGGATAGATGGATGTTTGATGGATGGATGGGTGGATGTATGGATAAAGCGTGGACCTCAGTCAGTAAAGAATCCATCTGTCTGGTTCAGGAAGGCAGGATGTTTGATGGATGGATGGATGTATGGATGTTTTATGGATGGATGGATGCATGGATGGATGGATAAAGCGTGGACCTCAGTCAGTAAAGAATCCATATGTCTGTTTTCAAGAAGGCAGGATGTTTGATGGATGGATGGATGATGTTTGATAGATGGATGCATGGATGGATGGATGGATGGATGGATGCATGGATGGATGGATAAAGCGTGGACCTCAGTCAGTAAAGAATCCATCCGTCTGGGTTCAGCAAGGCTGGATGTTTGATGGATGGATGGATGTTTGATAGATGGATGGATGGATGTATGTATGGATGGATAAAGCATGAACCTCAGTCAGTAAAGAATCCATCTGTCTGGGTTCAGGAAGACAGGATGTTTGATAGATGGATGGATAGATGGATGGATGTTTGATGGATGGATGATGGATGGATGTTTGATGGATGGATGTTTGATGGATGATGTGTGGATGTTTGGATGGATGTTTGATGGATGATGTGTGGATGTTTGATGATGGATGGATAAAGCGTGGACATCAGTCAGTAAAGAATCCATCTGTCTGGGTTCAGTAAGGCAGGATGTTTGATGGATGGATAGATGGATGTTTGATGGATGGATGGATGGATGTTTGATGGATGGATGGATGGATAAAGCGTGGACCTCAGTCAGTAAAGAATCCATCTGTCTAGGTTCAGGAAGCCAGGATGTTTGATGGATGGATGATGGATGGATGTTTGATGGATGGATGGATGGATGTTTGATGGATGGATGGATGGATGTTTGATAGATGGATGTATGTATGGATGGATAAAGCGTGGACCTCAGTCAGTAAAGAATCCATCTGTCTGGTTTCAAGAAGGCCGGATGTTTGATAGATGGATGGATAGATAGATGGATGGATGTTTGATGGATGAATGATGGATGGATGTTTGATGGATGGATGGATAAAGTGTGGACCTCAGTCAGTAAAGAATCCATATGTCTGGGTTCAGGAAGGCAGGATGTTTGATGATGGATGGATGATGTTTGATGGATGGATGGATGGATGGATGTGTGGATGTTTGATGGATGGATGGATGTATGGATGGATAAAGCGTGGACCTCAGTCAGTAAATAATCCATCTGTCTGGGTTCAGTAAGGCAGGATGTTTGATGGATGGATGGATGTTTGATGGATGGATATATGTTTGATGGATGGATGGATGTTTGATGGATGGATGGATGGATGTTTGATGGATGGATGGATGTTTGATAGATGGATGGATGGATAAAGCTTGGACCTCAGTCAGTAAAGAATCCATATGTCTGGGTTTAGGAAGGTAGGATGTTTGATGGATGATGGATGGATGGATGTTTGATGGATGGATGTTTGATGGATGGATGAATGCATGGATGGATGGATAAAGCGTGGACCTCAGTCAGTAAAGAATCCATATGTCTGGGTTCAGGAAGGCAGGATGTTTGATGATGGATGGATGATGTTTGATGGATGGATGGATGGATGGATGTGTGGATGTTTGATGGATGGATGGATGTATGGATGGATAAAGCGTGGACCTCAGTCAGTAAATAATCCATCTGTCTGGGTTCAGTAAGGCAGGATGTTTGATGGATGGATGGATGTTTGATGGATGGATATATGTTTGATGGATGGATGGATGTTTGATGGATGGATGGATGGATGTTTGATGGATGGATGGATGTTTGATAGATGGATGGATGGATAAAGCTTGGACCTCAGTCAGTAAAGAATCCATATGTCTGGGTTTAGGAAGGTAGGATGTTTGATGGATGATGGATGGATGGATGTTTGATGGATGGATGTTTGATGGATGGATGAATGCATGGATGGATGGATAAAGCGTGGACCTCAGTCAGTAAAGAATCCATCTGTCTGTTTTCAGGAAGGCGGGATGTTTGACTCACCAAATACCAAATGACCTCTTGGACTAGCTGAAAACCTGTACATGTAAAAATATGAAAAAGTTAAAAAACAATTCTCAAGTTTATACAATACACTTATACAGTATTCTGTATTATTCAGTATTCAGTATTCCAACAACAGTATTCTTATACCTACATAAAACTGCAGTCAACGTGATGACGTAACGAGGCTGCAACGTGATGACGTGATGACGTAACGACGCAGTTCGTCCGTCTGCTCACTGCTCAGAGGTAAAAAAAAAAAAAAAAAGAGCAGAATTAGCAGAAAAATGACGTTGGAAACATTAAAACCCCTCTACCCTATTAACGCATGTTAAATTACAGCGTTAGTCACGCTGTTATTGTGACGTGACACGTTCACGGTAGTGACGCTAACGCGACGTGCGTTTAATTTTGTCTTCGTCGCGTTAAGACTCTAAATAACCACTAAAAACATCCACAAGTGATGCATATATAGTATCGCTGATTTATATAAATGTCTATAAAAGTTTTCAACAGCGTTGAAAGGTTGTCACGCTTCTGAAGTGAAGTTACGTTACATGCTAACGCTAGCCGCAGCTAGTTTGAGCTGCGTCTTTCTTCACGCACTCAAAACTCATGCACAGATACTTCCTAATTTATCTAAATGTTGATAAAGTTTTCTACAGTCTTCACAGTTTGTGACGCTGCGGTTAAAGTCACGTTACTACCGGATTAGGTTAACATTTCCTTGAGATGATGTCATCAAAAGCAACAAAAAAATTTTTTTAATTCTTACCTGAATGAAGTCAATACACTCTGACACTCTGTCCACCTACCGCTGCAAAATTTTATTTAAATCGCTCTCCAAAAATAATCTCCGCTCACCTACATGCACTCAACACACGACGCCATAACTCTGCACGTGTAAGCTCAAGGGGCTTTAACTTTTAAAAACTCGGTCACCTGAGGCCCCGCCCTGAGCCCCCGCCCACTACAGGGTCTATGCTCCACATCACGAGAGGAGGGGCGGCGTTGGAGTTTCGCGCGGTCTCCACATCACGAGAGGAGGGGCGTTGCAGTTTGGCGCCATGTGTGTCAGTGAGCCACACACACGGCTGCAATAAATGCAACCGATACACAAAAACATACACACCACACACAAATACCCTGGGAGGTGCGTAGCCAGCCAATTTTATAAATGTAAATAACTTTTTATTAAAACAATTTTAAGTGTTAAAGCACACTCCAACTCATCCAGGCAGCCTATTAGCCACAAGTTACGCTGATATTGATGAGAAAAAACAATGTTTACATATTAATATATTTGGATACAATCTGTGTTTTATCCAGACATTGGCAAAGGCTGGCTAATACCAAATGTCCCGATAATGTCGGTACGTAGTCTGGCGCATAGGCGGGCCAATACGCTTGCACCAACACACACACACACACACACACACACACACACACACACACACACACACACACACACACACACACACACACACCACACACCTCCACCACGAACAACAACAGCAACAAAAACAACAAGTATTGTGCTGGTGGTAGTGGGAGTGCTGCGGTCCCCTGGGCTGTTGGAGCTGATTCTGCCGCTGATAGAAACAGAACTAGTGTTGGGAGATTCCTTCTGTGGTGACGGCTTCATACAGCTCAAGGCCACGAAGTTATCGGACCATAACATGCTTCACATTCACTTTCAAATCTTCAGCACCAACAGCCTGCTGTTTCTCGTTGTTGGCTGGACCAACTATTTCCTACAGGAGCTTCACACTGCTGCCTGCAGGATGTGCTGCTAATGGGACCACACTGCTAATGGTATATCCAGACCGAACAGCGTTTCAACTTCAAAAAAGCTCGACACGCACGCAAGTGGACGCACTGGACCCACAGTGGTGTCCAGACCAGAACGAGAAGCTGCGGCGGCGGTGGCGACGGGGGGGAGGAGCTAGCAGAGCTTAACTTGCTAAACGTGAAAAGTTCACAATTCAAAACTTACCCGATATCCCGACTTCCTCACTGGCACTCCGCCAGGCAAGGTCCTTTTTATTTCTCCTCCATACTTGAACAGGACTTCGCGGGTTATTTCCGTGTCTCACAAACAATACGTCACACAGTTGCGCAACAGCCGTCCCCTCGTTATCGCGTCACATAGCTGACTCCCTCTCTCTCCTCCCCGACTCTCCCTGATTGGTTGACAGAGCGTTGAACGGCGAAATCTTCAGCATGTTGGAGGCGTGCTTTGGAGGCTGACGCGGGTTCACGTGCACGGAAAACGCTTTCCAGCACGCTCAACACGCACGTGACGTGACGCCCGACGCCAAGACGCGCCTGGAGGCGCGTCCCCCATTGACTTTGCATGTAAACCGGACGCTCCTGTAGTTGAAAACGCGTTCGGTCTGGATCCACCATTACAGAAGAACACTGCTAAAAGTAGCCTACCATGCTGCTAATGGGACCATGCTGCTAACGGCTAACCGGACCACACTGCGAACAGGACCAGGCTGCAAACAAGATCACACAGCTAATAGAACCACATTGCTAGTACCATCCTAATAACGGGACCATGCTGCTAACAAAACCACATTGCAAACAATATCATGCTGCTAACAAAACCACATTGCTAACAGGACCATGCTGCTAATGACATCATATTGCTAACAGAACCACACTGCTAACAGTAGCCTACCATGCTACTAATGGTACCATGCTTTAAACCCGACCATGCTGCAAACAAGACCATGCTGCTATCAGGACTGCACTGCTAACAGGACCACACTGCAAACAAGACCACGCTGCTAACAAACCCACATTTTAAACAGAACCGTGTTGCTAATGGGACCACGCTGCTAACAAAACCACATTTTAAACAGAACCATGTTGCTAATGGGAACACGCTGCTAACAAAACCACACTGCTAACAGTACTGTGTTGTTAACAGGACCACACTGCTGGCAGGACTGTGCTGTTAACAGAATATCACTGCTAACAGAACCACTCTGCTAGCTAGACCACGCTGATAACAATAATGTGCTGCTGGCGAGACCATGTTACCAAGAGAACCACTGCTACAGAATCACTCTGCTGACAGGACATATGCTGCTAACAATAACTGTTTTTATAACACTATGCATGAAAGTAAAACTAACTGTCTGTTAAAGTATATTTTAGTTTAACAATAGGTGTTAACATTGTAGGTTGGTTTAATACGGAAGCGTAGTGCTGCCACCTATTGAAAAAATTTTGGGGGGGCTTATGTAGTAATTACGTGATAAGTATCACGTAATTATGGTAAATGGTAAATGGAGCTTATTTATATAGCGCTTTCCAGCCCCCTGTGAGGAGCCCCAAAGCGCTTTACAATACCAGCCATCCACCCATTCATTCAGACATTCATACACCGGTAGTGGTAGCCTGCCTTGCAAGGCGCCATCCAGACCTACCAGGAGCAACTCGGGGTTAAGTGTCTTGCCCAGGGACACAACGACACATGGTGGACGGATGCGGGATTCGAACCTCCAACCTTCCGATCAGGGGTCGACTGCCATTACCACTACACCACGGCCACCCCATGTAATTAAGTGATACGTATCACGTAATTACGTGATAATATGTAGTAATAACGTGATACGTATCACGTAATTACGTGATACGTATCACGTAATTACGTGCTACGTATCACGTAATTACGTGATAAGTAGATGTAGCATGCATAGCCAGTATTTCAGGAGGGGCGGTTCCTTTAAATATAAAGTAGACCTGAAAATTTGTAACAACAAAGTTCTGTGTTAAGAGAGGTGGAAAGAGAAGGTGTGGCGACACCGCTAATGTCGAACTGGTTAACACCATATACTTAATATGCTTGTGGTTAACACAAACTCCTTTTTTATTTTATTTATCAAATAAAAAACAAACGTAAAAAAAGTTTACCCAGGTCAGGATCGAACCCGGGTCACCCGGACAAAATTTGGATTCTAAAGCCGATGCGCTTCCAGTTGTGCCACCAAGGTATGTTGCAAATTTTCAGGTGTACTTTATATTTAAAGGAACCGTACCTCACAAGACAACGGAATACCCTTCCGTATAAAAGAGAAGGTGTGGAGACGCCGCTAATGTCGAACCGGTTAACACCATAGACTTAATATGCCTGTGGTTAACACAAACTCCTTTTTCATTTTATTTATCAAATTAAAAAAACAAACGTAAAAAAAAGTTCACCCCGGTCAGGATCGAACCCGGGTCCCCCGGACAAAGTTTGGATTCTAAAGCCGATGCGCTTCCAGTTGTGCCACCGAGGTATGTTGCAAATTTTCAGGTCTACTTTATATTTAAAGAAACCGCCCCTCCTGAAATACTGGCTATGCATGATACATCTATACTTATCACGTAATTACGTGATACGTATCACGTAATTACGTGATACATATCACGTTATTACTACATAAGCCCCAAAAAATATTTTCAATAGGTGGCAGCACTACGCTTCCATAGTTTAATTAGCTACACTGACTTTAAATAAAATCTAAAAACTCAGAATGAAACTAATATCTTTTAGGACACTTTCAACTGTTGTGTCATAAATAGTCTAACTTCTAAGTTGTTGAACAGCTTACTGGTTTGCTTAACTGATATAAGTAATGTTTCACTAAGAAATTGTGATTTTTATTTTTAAACAAGGAATAAAGAAAACACCTGGATACTTAAGCCCAAGTAGTTTTTACCTCTTTATGTCAGGAACAGTTTTTTTTAGATTCTGAATGCAGCCCGACAACAAGAGCGTAAAAGTTTTGCAGCTGCAGGAGGGAGTCAGGGTCCAATTGTGGGAACGCATCTTCAACGGCAGGTATGGTGAGAGTCACTTGTCAGATCATGAAGTGATTATGTCACCATCACAAGTTACAGGGCAACTGCGGAGGAGCATTGTGGTCCATGGGGAAATCCATTTGCGGGGTCCGAGAGGTGAAGTGGGGTCGAGCACAGGGGTCAGAGATCCAGAGATTAATCCATAAGGGTAATCTGTAATTTGCGGTCCGAGGTCCAGAAGGAGTCATCAGCAAGGAGATCAGAGAGGCAAACTAAGAGCAGGCAGGGAACAGGCATGTCAGGGTTTCCAAAAGGCAGGTATGAGGTCAAGACAAGAAGATCAAAGTGTGAATGTCAGGTGTGAACATGAACAAGAAGGTCTGGATATCAAGAACCAATAGTGTGATAATCTGGTAGGGACTGAGTGAGAACTTGGGGTTTAAGAAGGGCAGGAAACAGGTGAATGGTATGATAGCTGATTAGGGTGAATGAGGAGAGTGGGCATGGTAAAGGACAGGAGCAGGGAAACAGAACATGATGACTAGAAACATGACAGGAGAAGCTGAGCGCGAGGCAGGGGACAGAGGGTGTGATCATAACATCGCCCCACCTTTAAGGACTGGCATCCTGATGGACCACAAAGAAAGATAAAATGAACTGGATGGGTGAAGGGGGTCCGGAGGAAGGCAAGTACCGGTATACAGGCAGGCGACCAGAAGTGCCATCTAGGGCTGTTCCAGGGCTCAGGTGGGAGGCCAGTAGGCCGTCCGGCATGTGGTAACGTCTCAGGTAAACGGCCAGGTGACCATCTAATACATGACGTTGAGGTCAGATCTGTAGCAGGCATGGAAGTCAGAGGGTTTGCAGAAGGGGATGGGGTCAGAGGTTCTGCAACAGGTGATGGGATCAGATCTACAGCAGGTGGTGGGATAAGATCTTTAGCAGACATGGAAGTCAGAGGGGTTGCAGAAGGAGATGGGGTCAGAGGGTCTGAAGAAGGTGATGGGGTCAGAGGGTCTCCACCAGTCATGGATACCTGGATGTCTGTAGCAGGCATAGGGATCAGAAGACTTACAACAATCATGGAATCCTGGGGGTCTGCAGCAGTCGTGGAGGCCTGGGGGTCCACAGCTGGCGTGGAGGCCTCAGGGTCTACAAGTGGATTGGGACCCGTAGGATTCTGAGAATGTGGAGTTGGGCTATCATCCTCGACACCCACTGCAAGGTGTGGAGATGTGCTTTTGTTCTCGACATCCACAGTGAGGCGCGGAGATGGGCTGTCGTCCCCAACACCCACGGTGAGGTATGGAGGTGAGCTGTCATCCCCGACACCCACGGTGAGGTGTGTAGGTGGGCTGTCATCCTTGGCACCCACAGCAAGGCATAGAGGTGGGCCATCATCCCCGACACCCACAGCAAGATGTGTAGGTAGGCTGTTGTCTCCAACACCCACGGCAAGGAGTGGAGGTGGGCTGCTGTCCTTAACACCCACTGCAAGTTGAGGCGTGGAGTCCTCGAGCAGTTTGGGACCCTCGAGGCCAGGCGTGGTGCCCTCAGGACAAGGCGTGGAACACTCTAGTGGTGTGAGACCCTTGAGGCCAAGCATGGATATTGTGGGTTCTGCAGCAGGGTTGAGGTTCGTGGATTTTGCAGCAGGCTTGAAGGTTGAGAAGTCTGCAGGAGGCTTGAAGGGTTGAGGGTTGAGGGGTCTGCAGGAGGCTTGAGGGGTCAGCAGCAGGCGTAAGGGTTGAGCGGTCTGCAGCAGGCTTGAGGGTCATGGGGTCTTCAGCCGACATCAAGCTCATGGGATCTGCAGCTGATGCGGGACCCGATGAAGGCATGGGTCTTGCAGAAGGTGTGGGACCTACTGAAGATGTGGGTCTTGCAGAGGGCGTGGGGCCAGAAAGAGCTTCTGAGGGTGGTGTGCCAAACCTAGCATGGAACATGATGATCTAATAGTGTTAAAGGAAGAAATAAATTGAGAGATGAAGTACATTTTTTTATTTAAAATTTACTAACTCCCAAAATCATGGAAACCATATAGCAGCGTTATGTTAGTGTCTTGTGATCTTTTAGTGTATAGCAGAAATCTGCTGCAGACCAAAAATTAGTAAGAAGAACACTATTTGGTATTAACAATGTACAGGTAGCAAAACCATATTTACCTTTGCACTAAAGATGTTCTAAATTCTTTGTTATCCAGCCTGTGTTCTAACACAGTATGTTATATAGAACACAAAAGTGCAAAAGGAGACTACTGTAATTTCCATACTATACGATGCTACTTTTTCACAGGCTTTGAACCCTGTGGCTTATACAATACTGCCAATAAGTTATGTTTTTTTTTTGGACGGGCTAACAAGCTTCATGCTGCCAAAACATTTAGCCTTGTCACACCTAGGTGCTCACATAGCTGCCTAACACACTTCTCTCATCGGGGGTGGGTCCTCATGACTCAATAGCTGTGTTTCCATCCATTTTCATTTCGAATTTTGAGCTAATTTTTGAAATCTCGCAAATATGTAAATACAAATTAATGCGAAGCAGAAGTGTTTCCATCTGCTGGCTTGTAGCGCATCTACCAAGCCACGCACAGCGTCATTACGTCAGACGTCAGCGTCATTACGTCAGACGTCAGCACTGCGCATGTCTACAGTAAACAGGAAGTAGCGGTTGAAAACAGAACCCGGCCACACATCTCGTCAAAATGGAGAGAATATTTCAGGTACGTGTTGCTATCGGGCAAGTTGTATTTATTCTGTCATGCCAACTAGTTTTAGCGATGTTACATGTTGTCCGGAGCGGAAACAGCTGAACGTCACGTGACGTGAATGTTCGCTACGGCAGAACTGTGTCGGAAAATCTGTTTCCATCTGTCGTTTTGCGCATCTGCTCATTTTCGAAGCTCCCAAAAACCACCTCAAGCGAGCGTATAAACTTTTTGGCGAATTTGAGGAAGTAAATACGGATTTTGCCGTTTCCATTAAGCTTTTCTGCTGCGATACTTCAAAATGCGCAGCTAGAAACCTTGATGGAAACACGGCTAATGAGACTACTTGTATAAATAAAGGTTTTTAAAAAATCTGACCAACGAAATTACCAAGCAGATCACAGTGGGCCAATGAAACGGAGGGGTGAACTTTGTTTCCCTCCTCCCTGGGGGAGTTTCCCCCATCGTTGGGGCACAACAAAATATTTGCAGCCACTTGAAATGCGTGAATCGTAAATCAAATCAAATCAAATTGTGAATTTGCCTTGAGACGAAAGTGATGTTGAGAGCAACTACGGTACAAAAGAGAGACTGAGGATGTGTGTGATGACGTTTTTCTGAGGCTGTTTAATTCTGACACTGAAGAAGACGACACTCGTGGTTTTAGAGCACAGGAGGAAGATGAAGATATCTTCCTGGTAGCCTGTTGAATTTTTTTGTTTTTGTTTTGTTTTGTTTTTCCATTAATAGATGGCCTCCCTTCACACCTTATAGCCATCCTCTCACTCCAATATATATA
>JBBPBX010093803.1:0-13489 GCA_038048925.1 Garcialebias charrua
ATATATATATATATATATATATATATATATATACAGGGAACCCCCGACCTACGAACGAGTTTGGGACCTAAGAACCGTTCGCAGCTCGATCCGTTCGTAGGTAGGGGGTGAAAATTATATTAAAAAAAAAAATTATTCATTCATTCATTCATTCAACCTTTATTTATCATGCTAACGGAGCGCGCGCACACATTTAAGCATGTACAGTAGTGTACTGTAATGTTAAACATTGCTATTCACATTTACAGAATAAATAAAAATATATTTTCTTACTTTGAGATGGTCAAAGCCGACATAGGTTGCCATGCGTTGATTGTTTTCGGGCCAAGCAGCGCGGGGGCCGGCAAGCCACCGCAGCTGCTCCAGACCTGTGTTAGCTAGCTGGCTAGCTTCTGCTAGCCAAGCCATGAGCTAGTGTTGGAGCGGCGGCGCGATCAATCTGCAGCTGCTGCTCCAGCCGCTGCTCCAGCCTGAGACGTCCACAGAGCTATTCCAGCTAGTAATTAATCCACATGATGCGATCCTGGTCACCAGTGTTCAAAAGGCCGGCTCCCGTGTTAGCTCCAGTGTTAGCTCTGGAGCTAGCCAGGCCGGAGGTGTAGCCAGGCCGGCCGGAGGTGTTCGCACGGCGGCCTGGCACGATCGGCGATAAATCCGCTGCCTGAGACATCCACAAAGTTCACAGAGACGTTTCCAGCTAGTAATTAATCCATATGAAGCCATCCTGGTCACCAGTCTTCGTCCGGCTCTCGGCAGCTAACCTAAGATGGCGTCCGGTGTTCTACATTAATTTGTGACCGGAGACCCCAGTGACTGAACCTAAAATAGCGTCCGGTGTTCTACATTAATTTGTGACCGGAGACCCCAGTGACTGAACCTAAAATAGCGTCCGGTGTTCTACATTAATTTGTGACCGTGTAAACTGAAGACCTACTTCCTGTTGCCCAAGATTGCTCAAAAATTGCTCAAAAATGATCAGAAATGATCTTTTTTATCATAATTATTATTTATAAAGCCTTTAAAACAACCAGAGCTGCAACAAAGTGATGTACACATGAAATTAAGAACATTTAAACACAAAAAAAAAAAATAAAATAATAATTTTTTTATTTTTTTTTAATACAGTAATTTCATATTTTTATTAAATATGATATGTTCGTAGGTCCCGTGGTTCGCAGGTCGATGGGGTCGTAGGTCGGGGGTTACCTGTATATATATATATATATACATATATATATATACATATATATACATATATACAAGCCCAAAACCAGAAAAGTTGGCACGTTGTGCAAATCGCAAATAAAAACAGAATACAATGACTTGCAAATCTTTTTCAACCCATATTCAACTGAATAGAATGCAAAGACAATATATTTAATGTTCGAACGGAGAAACTTTATTTTGTTTTGCAAATAACCATTAACTTAGAATTCAATGGCAGCAACACATTGCAAAAAAGTTGGCACAGGGACATATTTACCACTGTGTTACATCGCCTTTCCTTTTAACAACACTCAGTAAACGTTTGGGAACTGAGGAGACCAATTTTTGAAGCTTTTCAGGTGGAATTCTTCCCCATTCTTGCTTGATGTACAGCTTAAGTTGTTCAACAGTCCGGGGTCTCCGTTGTCGTATTTTACGTTTCATAATGCGCCACACATTTTCAATGGGGGACAGGTCTGGACTGCAGGCAGGCCAGGGGAGGACCCGCACTCTTTTGCTACGAAGCCACGCTGTTGTAACACGTGCAGAATGTGGCTTGGCATTGTCTTGCTGAAATAAGCTGGGGCGTCCATGAAAAAGACGTCGCTTGGATGGCAGCATATGTTGCTCCAAAACCTGTATGTACCTTTCAGCATTAATGGTGCCTTCACAGATGTGTAAGTTACCCATGCCTTGGGCACTAATGCACCCCCATACCATCACAGATGCTGGCTTTTGAACTTTGCGCCTATAACAGTCCTGATGGTTCTTTTCCTCTTTGGTCCGTAAGACACGACGTCCACAGTTTCCAAAGACAATTTGAAATGTGGACTCATCAGACCACAGAACACTTTTCCACTTTGCATCAGTCCATCTCAGATGAGCTCGGGCCCAGCAAAGCCGGCGGCGTTTCTGGATCTTGTTGATGAATGGCTTTTGCTTTGCATAGTAGAGCTTTAACTTGCACTTACAGATGTAGCGACGAACTGTAGTTACTGACAGTGGTTTTCTGAAGTATTCCTGAGCCCATGTGGTGATATCTTTTACACACTGATGTCGGTTTTTGATGCAGTACCGCCTGAGGGATCGAAGGTCACGGGCATTCAATGTTGGTTTTCGGCCTTGCCCCTTACGTGTAGTGATTTCTCCAGATTCTCTGAACCTTTTGATGATATTACGGACCGTAGATGGTGAAATTCCTAAATTCCTTGCAATAGCTCGTTGAGAAAAGTTGTTCTTGAACTGTTCGACAATTTGCCCACGCATTTGTTCACAGAGTGGTGACCCTCGCCCCATCCTTCTATGTGGATGACTGAGCATGTCAAGGAAGCTGCTTTTATACCCAATCATGGCACCCACCTGTTCCCAATTTGCATGTTCACCTGTGGGATATTCCAAATAAGTGTTTGATGAGCATTCCTCAAATTTCTCTGTCTTCTTTGTCACTTGTGCCAGCTTTTTTGAAACATGTTGCAGGCATCAAATTCCAAATGAGCTAATAATTGCAAAAAATAACAAAGTTTACCAGTTCGAACGTTAAGTATGTGGTCTTTGCAGTGTGTTCAATTGAATATAGGTTGAAAAAGATTTGCAAGTCATTGTATTCTGTTTTTATTTGCGATTTCCACAACGTGCCAACTTTTCTGGTTTTGGGCTTATATATATATATATATATATATATATATACATATATACACATTCCTCCTTTTAACAAAGTATCAAAAAACTAGCAAAACATTATAAGGTAGACGTATAAAATCAAAGACAGGAACAAATCTGCATTGGTTTTTGCCAGGATTCCAACAGATTCTGAAAACCATTTAGAGAAGTCAAGGTCGAGAGCTTCAGATCTTTTTGTAAGATATTCCATGAAGCAGGAGCGGAGTAGGAGAAAGCCCTTTTTCCAAGTTCAGTCCTCACTGACGGAACAGTGACTGACTATGCTGTAAAAATTGTTGCAAAATAGAAGCTAAAATGGTAAAACTTTACCATAAGGCACCTCCTTGCCCTCACTGCAGGACTTAACCGCCTCACTCGGAAAGCCCTCTGCATGGCAGGTGATCCCACACACCCACTACACAGCTGCTTCAGACTGCTGCCATCAGGGAGGAGACTGAGGAGTCTCCAGGCTCGAACCAGCAGACTGAGAGACAGCTCTGTTCATCAGGCAGTCAGAATGCTAAACACTCTGCCTGCTCTGCCTCCCCTCCCATTTGAACTGCCTTAACACAAAAAACTTTCTCACACATTACCACACAACACAAAGATTTTAACACTGGACTCTGTGTCATCAAACGGGTTATTCACTAAACTCTCGGTCATGTGCTCATACAGTTTGCACTACTTCTCATACTTGCACTAATGTCTGTATTACATCACTGCCTATAATCATAATACTGTTTACATTCTCTGTTTACATTTATTAATACTGTTTACTTTTATTACTACTGCTTACATGTAATTACTACTGTTTACATTTATTTACACTACTCTAATATCTACACCACTGCTGGTACATATACAGTGTGCTCTGAACGGTCTTATTTAGGGATGCCCAATGTGCCTTACTGCATATGCCACTTTTTAATAATAATAATAATGTCTATTCCTGTCATCTGCGTATGTTCCCATACACAGACAGAATTCGTCTCTGCATTTAACCCAACCACCTACCAGGTGGTGCAGTGAGCAGCCCGAAAGCGCTTTTGCCTCTATAACAACATCAACTACTACCTCATACATATACTGTGTACATTAACTCATACGCTGCTTTGCCACTTTGCAAATGTCAATGCTAGAAACCTTTAGTTTATTTTAGTTATACTTTTTATACTCTTTTTTTATACTAGTATGCAAAAACTCAGGACAGTATTATGTTCATTAAATGTTTAATGTTTTAGTTTTAGAGTTGGTGTAAATTTTCATACTCTTATACCACTATGCAAAAAAAACTCAGGACAGTGTTAGTTTTACTATTTTATGCTTATGTCTATTATTATATGTTTCAGTGTTTCAATGTTTAGATGTTTACTGTTGCACCGAGGGACTGAGAGAAACGCAATTTCGGTCCTGTGTATGTCCTGTACAGTACATATTGCAGATCTGACAATAAAGTTGACTTTGACTTTGACTTTGAAAATTTGATTAATTACTAGGGAACGCCTCAGGAACAAATCAGGAGCAAATCAAGAATTAATGGGTAGTTGACCAGTACTTGTCGTATTTTCCTGCCTATAAGTCGCAGCATTTTAAACTAATTTTCATGTCCTGCGACTTATGGGGCGAAGTGACATATTTATGGATTTTTTTCCCATATTTTTAGACCAATGTTTGGCTGAGATATGACAGTTTCCATTCATTCTGACGAAAAAAATGGAGCAGTACCACTTTCGGCCGCTATGGTCCACCGAGCGTTCCCAGCTCATGTGTCCGACGGCAGCCTCCTCTGCTCGGACTCACTCTGTCGCAGCACGGCCTCCTGAACTCTGGAGGTCTGAACTAGTGTTTGTTAGTAAAATAGGTCAAGAACCACACGACAGATTTTGATCAAACTTACAGAAAGTAATCACTGGATGGATATTTACAACTGTTTAGCTTTAGGAGATGTTTGAGCTAAAATTGGATTTACCGTATTCATAATTTATTTTCGTGACCGTTTGGAAGACGTCAAAGCGAAACAATTTAAATCCAGCAGATTTGACAATTACATGAATTTATTAAAGGTGCAGTCTGCAGTTTCTGTAGAACGCAGCACTTGGAAAAATTTTCAACAGGCAAAGCATTCTGATCCCTCCCCCTCAGAGCCATATATGGCTCTGCTCCCCCTTGCTCTGCTGAAATTCAAATTCAAGCTCTGTTTTTATTGGCTGGTTAACGGCGGGTCACTGTGGCTTTTTAGAAATGCTTTTAGTAACACCTGGAGAAGCAAGGGGACTATACCCTGATGCATGCTCAATAATCCAGGTAGAAAATTCTAAACAAGGTTAAGTCTGGTCCTCTGGACATTCAAAAAATAAAACAAAAGACCGGCCTAATGACATGCCCACCATCAGGGTGCTAACGATCCATCGTTAGGCTGATGATCCTCCTTGATCATGTGAGCAGTTGGTTTCGGCTGTCATCAGCAAACTGGTTGATCCACTGTGAGAAGGTGCTATTTATAAGACTGAGCTGAATACAGCAGCTCAGACTGAGGAAGTCTTTCGGACGAAAGACGAAACGTTTCTAATTTTTTTTTGCTTTCTTTTGTTTTATTTTTTTGAATGTCCAGAGGACAAGGGGACTATAGTTTTTTTCAAAGATTACTTTGTCTACCATCAGTCTGTCAGGAGAAAGTGACAAAATGAAGAAATATGTTAAAAATATATTTTTAGAAAAGTTACATATAGCAGCTTTAAGGAAAGGTTAAGCTCAGAAACACTTTTGCTATAATGTCTGCAAACAAATATGTTTTTTTAAGTGTTTATTTTGCTAAATTTTAAAGAAATAAAGCGGTCCCACCCGCGCGCGTGCACGTAGCGAAACTACTTTTTTTAATCCAGCTGATTTGACCATTACGTGAATTTATTAAGGAAAGGTTAAGCTCAGAAACACTTTTGCTATAATTTTCAGCAAACAAATAATTGTTTTTACCGTGTTAATCTTGTTAAAGTCTTTCCGTGCACGCTCCGGTGGCCGCCATATGCAGCAGGGCGGTGACGCGTAACATACGCGACGCGTCAGCTGTGACGCATAATAGATGCGACTTCTGGGGCGAAGTGACATATTTATGGATGTTTCCAATTTATTGGACTAAAGCGACTTATGGGGCGGAAATTACGGTCTTGGGGAGCACACAGCCAAGCCTTATTATGGAACTACTGGTTAGTTACCTTGTAAACGAAGAGGAACTAATCAATAACTAATGGGTAGTTACCAAGCACGGTGGCACAACTGGTAGAGCTGCTGCCTCTCAGCGAGCAGGTCCCCGGTTCAAATCCCGGTCCGGGGGCCTTTCTGGGTGGAGTTTGCATGTTCTCCCCGTGCATGCGTGGGTTTCCTCCGGGTACTCCGGTTTCCTCCCACAGACCAAAAACATGCATGTTAGGCTGATTGGTAACTCTAAATTGACCCTAGGTGTGAGTGTGAGAGTGGATGGTTGTTTGGTGTGAGTGAGACAGGTCCCTCTTGTAAATGAGTCCCCGTGACTCAACGAGACTACCCCTGTATAAATTACGGTTGAATGAAAAAAAGGAAACTAAAGAGGAACGAATTTAATGGTAAATGGTAAATGGAGCTTATTTATACTGTATAGCGCTTTCCATCCCCCGATGAGGGGCCCCAAAGCGCTTTACAATACCAACCATCCACCCATTCATACACACATTCATACACACATTCATACACACATTCATACACCGGTAGCGGCAGACTGCCATGCAAGGCGCCTTTCCAGTCCTACTGGGAGCAACTCAGGGTTAAGTGTCTTGCCCAGGGACACAACGACACATGGTGTGGGGAACCGGGATTCGAACCTCCAACCTTCCGATCGGGGGACGACTGCCATTACCACTACGCCACGGCCACCCCGAATTAGGAGGTAATGGGTAATAAAATCGGTAATCACTAGGAAACAAGTTTTTGACAATTATGAGCTGTGACTTCACTGGTGCAGGTTTATTCAGAACCCATATGGACATTGTCTCCTCTGTTTCTGTGGTAACAAACCAGTAGTCCTGTAAGGCTTGGCTGTGTGTTCCTCAGTAAGTACTGGTTAACAAACCAGTAGTCCTGTGCTTGGCTGTGTGTTCCTCAGTAAGTACTGGTTAACTAGCCATTAGCTCCTGATTTGTGCCTCATTGGTTTTCATGGTAACTAACTACCCATTATTGATTAGTTCCTCTTGGTTTACAAGGTAACTACGGTATTCCTCTAATAAGGCTTGGCTCTGTAAGTACTAGTTAACTAGCCATTAGCTCCTGAGTCGTTCCTTAGGCGTTCCTTAGTAGTTAAGCAAATTTTATGTAACTTATTGTAAAGTGTGACCGCTAAAATCAACAAAAACAGTTGCAGAAATCAAAAATTTGCACACACAAAAAAAAAACTATCATTGAAATTAGTTAAACAAAAAGTAGCAGAACTGTGGCTAAAACCAAAAGTTTGTTAATTCTAAAATTACTAAAACAGTATCTGAATTTTAAAATGAGCTAAACACTAACTAAAAGTAACAAAACTTTAGCTAAAAGCTTAATGTAGCTAAACAGCGTCTAAGAAAACAACAGTAAAACATTATTTAAAGGGGACCACACATGCAAAATTCACTTTTTAATGTTTTTTTACTCAACTTTGGGTATTTACTTCATAAAAAAACAGTCCTAAGGCCAAAGAAATGCACCCAGTGGTTTATTTACTCTAAGTAGATTTATTTGTCTGTGATAAAAACGGTTCGTTTCTCACTTCCTGCGGTTTGTGACGTCACAAACCGCAGCCACAACCCACCCCAACCTGAGTCCAGCCCCTCACCTAGCAACCCCTGGTTAGGCTCAACCCACTTCTGTATTAAACACATGACTGTTGTTTTTCATGATTTCATCTCATCTTTTGTTTATATGTTCTTAATTTCATGTGTACAGCACTTTGTTGCAGCTGTGGTTTTTTAAATGGCTTTATAAATAAAGTATAATTGTTATTTTTATGTTTTAGTTCAATTTTTAGTGTATTTGCGATCGCTCCCAACGCGCAGCCGGCAAAAATAAAACGAGCAGACCCCCGGCGTAGGGACCGGCGGCAACGGGACCCTCTTCTGGCGCGATGGAGCGGAGCTTCAACTGTACAGCCTCGCTGCAGCCTCGCAGCAGCCTCGCAGCAGCGAGGACCTTCTCCTTACGGATTAATTTACGGGAGACACTTGGTGAACTTTGTGTTGTCTTGACTGGAACAGCCACTTTGAGATTTTTATTAATGAAAAGTGCATTATAAATTGAATTCATTATTATTATTATTATAACAGCGATAACTCCCAAAATCTCCACGTGCAATGAGCGGAGCTGGCGAACACCGGAAGAGGAACAAGCTAACATTAGCATCGGATTCGGGTGGTCTCATGCTAAAAGGAGCAGCAAATTGCGGCGCGCTCAGACGGGTTTCGGTAAGTTATCTTAAGCTAGCACTAACAGTAAGTCAAATGAGTAATAAAAAAAGAGCTAATTTTAAAACAACAACACATTACAGATACTGGCTGTTACAGAGGGCGTAAACAGATCGTTGAAGGGCGTGGACTTCAGAACTCAGTATCAGAAACCGGTCGTTCAAAACGAAAGTTAAAAATGGCAGAATTAAAAAGGGTATAATTAATTATCTAAGAATTATTTTGTGTATTAAAATGAATTAATATTGTCAAGATAGCACACAGACATAACATAAAAATGTTAAAGACCTATATGTGGTCCCCTTTAAAAGATTAAATTAGCTAAATGCTGGCTAAAAGTTAAATATAGCAAAACCGTTGCCAAAAAACAAAATTAGCTAAACATTTGCTTGAAGCTTAAGTTAGCCAAACAAAGCTAAAATCAGCTAAATGCTAGATTAATATGAAAATTTGCCCAACAGTACCGGTATCTAAAAGCTAAAATTAGCTAAACGCTAGATTACAATGAAAATCAGCCAAACTGTAATAGCTAAAAATTATGAGCTAAAAGTAGCAAAGTGCCAACAAAACTTTAAAAGTGGCTAAAGCATAGCCTATCTAAAAGTTAAAATTAGTAAAAAGCTAAAAGGAGCAAAAACTAACATCAGAAAAAAATGGTAGTTCAAAGTTAAAGGTTGCAAAATCGTAGCTAAAAGCTAAAAGTGGCAGAATTGGACTTAATAGCTAAATTTATTTCTTCTTTCAACTTCTCCCTTCAGGTGTCGCCACAGTGAACTAACTTGCACAAAGACTTGGTGATTGTTTTTACAACGGATGCCTTTAATTCCTGATGCAACCACAGTCCGCTGAGCTACCACAGCCCTCTGTGTGGAGCAGAGAGCTGCCATCTAGGGCGCCCGGGGAGCAGATGGTGTAAAGGGCCTTGCTCAAGAGACAGGGTGGGGCAAATGAGGGTGGAGGCATATGGGACTGTTTCACCTATCCCACCCACATTTTGATGTTGTCAATCTGGGGAGTGGAACTGACAACCTTCCAATCACAGGCCCACCTTCTCTAGCCTCTGCACCACCACTCCCCCCAAAGCTACATGTAGCATAAATAGATTAAAACAGAGCAAAATGCTGAAAGATCATTGTTGTTGAAGACTATAAAAATATCTCAACATGTTTTTTTTTTCATGAGATATTTCCTTCAAAAGTTTTAAATACCGGTAATGATTTGGATAATAAAATTACACAAAACAAAAGTGACGGCTTACAATTTCTGATCAAACCGGAAGTTTTAATAGGGTTAGCACAGTGTTTGTGGATGTAAACACAACAAGTAATAAAATCCCAACAGGAAGTCATAATTTAAAGTTTTAAAGTCATAATTACGAGAATAAAAGTCATAGTTTTGAGTTTTAAAGTAAAAACTTTGACTTTTAAAGTCATAATTATGAGATAAAAGTACAGGTAATAATTATGAGTTTAAAAGTTATAATTATGAGAATCCATCCATCCATCCATCCATCCATTTTCTTCCTCTTATCCGGGGTCGAGTCGCGGGGGTAGCAGCCTAAGTAGGGAGGCCCAGACTTCCCTCTCCCCAGCCACTTGGAGCAGCTCCTCTGGGGGAATCCCAAGGCGTTCCCAGGCCAGCCGAGAAACATAGTCCCTCCAGCGCGTCCTGGGTCTTCCTCTGGGTCTCCTCCCGGTGGGACATGCCCGGAACACCTCACCAGGGAGGCGTCCAGGAGGCATCCTAACCAGATGCCCGAGCCACCTCAACTGGCTCCTCTCGATGTGGAGAAGCAGCGGCTCTACTCCGAGTCCCTCCCGGATGACTGAGCTTCTCACCCTATCTCTAAGGGAGAGTCCAGACACCCTGCGGAGAAAACTCATTTCAGCCGCTTGTATCCGAGATCTTGTTCTTTCGGTCACAACCCAAAGCTCATGACCATAGATGAGGGTGGGAACGTAGATCGATCGGTAAATTGAGAGCTTTGCCTTTTGACTCAGCTCTCTCTTCACCACGACAGACCGGTACAGCGCCCGCTTCACTGCGGATGCTGCACCTATCCGCCTATCGATCTCACGCTCCAGTTTTCCCTCATTCGTGAACAAGACCCGAGATACTTAAACTCCTCCACTTGGGGCAGGACCTCCTCCCCGACCCGGAGAGGGCATGCTACCCTTTTCCGGCTCAAGACCATGGCCTCGGATTTGGAGGAACTGATCCTCATCCCGGCCGCATCACACTCGGCTGCAAACCGCTCCAGCGAAAGCTGTAGATCACGACCTGATGAAGCCAATAGGACCACATCATCTGCAAAAAACAGAGAAGCGATTCTAAGGCCACCAAAACGGATCCTCTCAACACCTTGGCTGCGCCTAGAAATTCTGTCCATAAAAGTTATGAACAGAATCGGTGACAAAGGGCAACCTTGGCGGAGTCCAACTCTCACTGGAAACGAGCCTGACTTACTGCCGGCAATGCGGACCAAGCTCTGACACCGGTCGTACAGGGACCTAACAGCCCATATCAATGGGCCTGGTACCCCATACTCCCGGAGTACCCCCCACAGAACCCCCCGAGGGACGCGGTCGAATGCCTTTTCCAAGTCCACAAAGCACATGTAAACTGGTTGGGCAAACTCCCACGCACCCTCCAGGACCCTGTTGAGGGTGTAGAGCTGGTCTAGTGTTCCACGACCAGGACGAAAACCACACTGCTCCTCCTGAATCCGAGGTTCGACTATCCGACGGACCCTCCTCTCCAGAACCCCTGAATAGACCTTACCAGGGAGGCTTAAGAGTGTGATCCCCCTATAGTTGGAACACACCCTACGGTCCCCCTTTTTGAATAGGGGAACCACCACCCCAGTCTGCCAATCCAAGGGAACTGCCCCCGATGTCCACGCGATATTGCAGAGTCGCGTAAGCCAACACAACCCCACAACATCCAGAGCCCTAAGGAACTCAGGGCGAATCTCATCCACCCCCGGAGCCCTGCCACCGCGGAGCTTTTTAACCACCTCGGCGACCTCAGCACCAGAGATTGGAGAGCCCGACCCAAAGTCCCCAGGCTCCGCTTCCTCAGTGGAAGACGTGCCAGTAGGATTGAGGAGGTCTTCGAAGTATTCCGCCCACCGACTCACAACATCCCGAGTTGAGGTCAACAGCACGCCATCCCCACCATAAATGGTGTTGGTCGCATACCGCTTTCCCCCCCTGAGACGCCGGATGGTGGACCAGAATCGCCTCGAAGCCATACGGAAGTCATTCTCCATGGCCTCTCCGAACTCCTCCCACGCCCGAGTTTTTGCCTCAGCAACCACCCGAGCCGCATGCCGCTTGGACTGCCGGTACCTATCTGCTGCTTCCGGGGTCCCACAGGCCAAAAAGGCCCAATAGGACTCCTTCTTCAGCTTGACAGCATCCCTCACCGCCGGTGTCCACCACCGGGTTCGAGGGTTGCCACCACGACAGGCACCAACAACCTTGCGGCCACAACTCTGATAAGCTACCTCGACAATAGAGGCACGGAACATGGCCCACTCGGACTCAATGTCCCCTGACTCCCTCGGAACGTGTTCAAAGCTCTCCCGGAGGTGGGAGTTAAAGCTCCGTCTTACGGGAGACTCTGCCAGACGTTCCCAGCAGACCCTCACAATACGTTTGGGTCTGCCAGGTCTGACCGGCATCCTCCCCCACCATCGGAGCCAACTCACCACCAGGTAGTGGTCAGTTGACAGCTCCGCCCCTCTCTTCACCCGAGTGTCCAGGACATGCGGCCGCAGATCAGATGAGACGACAACAAAGTCGATCATCGAACTACGACCTAGGGTGTCCTGGTGCCAAGAGCACATATGTACACCCTTATGCCTGAACATGGTGTTCGTTATGGACAATCCATGACGAGCACAGAAGTCCAATAACAGAACACCACTCGGGTTCAGATCAGGGGGGCCGTTCCTCCCAACCACACCCCTCCAGGTCTCACTGTCATTGCCCACGTGAGCGTTGAAGTCCCCCAGTAGAACAAGGGAGTCCCCAGGAGGCGCACTCTCCAATACCCCCTCCAAGGACTCCAAAAAGGGTGGGTAATCTGAGCTGCCGTTTGGCGCATAGGCACAAACAACAGTCAGAGCCCGTCCCCCCACACGTAGGCGAAGGGAGGCTACCCTCTCGTTCACCGGGGTGAACCCCAACGTACAGGCACCAAGATGGGGGGCAACAAGTATGCCCACTCCTGCTCGGCGCCTCTCACCAGGGGCAACTCCAGAGTGGAAGAGTGTCCAACCCCTCTCAAGGAAACTGGTTCCAGAGCCAGAGCCATGTGTTGAGGTGAGTCCGACTATTTCTAGCCGGAACCTCTCAACCTCACACACTAGCTCAGGCTCCTTCCCCACCAGAGAGGTGACATTCCATGTCCCAATGGCCAGCTTCTGTAGCCGAGGATCAGACCGCCAGGGTCCCCGCCCTCGGCCACCACCCATCCCACATTGCACCCGACCCCTTTGGCCCCTCCCATAGGTGGTGAGCCCATGGGAAGGGGGACCCACGTCTCCTCTTCGGGCTGTGCCCGGCCGAGCTCCATGGGTAAAAGCCCGGCCACCAGGCGCTCGCCAACGTGCCCCACCTCCGGGCCTGGCTCCAGAGTGGGGCCCCGGTGACCCGCGTCTTGGCGAGGGAACATTGATTCCATTAGTTTTACTCATTATTGTGTGCAGCCGTGACGTGGTGGTAATGGCAGTCGTCCCCCGATCGGAAGGTTGGAGGTTCGAATCCCGGTTCCGCACACCATGTGCCGTTGTGTCCCTGGGCAAGACACTTAACCCCGAGTTGCTCTCGGTAGGACTGGAAGGCACCTTGCATGGCAGTCGCCGCTACCGGTGTATGAATGTGTGTATGAATGGGTGGATGGTTGGTATTGTAAAGCGCTTTGGGGCTCCTCACAGGGGGCTGGAAAGCGCTACAGGTAGTCCCCGACTTACGAGCGCTCTGATCTGCGAGCGCCCGACTTTACGAGAGCTTCCAGGAACCAAACTAACGACTTGCGAGCTGCCGTTCCGATTTTACGAGAGAACAACATTCGAAAGCCTCGTTCCAAGATACGAGCGAAAATTCCAGAGTTACGAGAATTTACCGTTAACGAGATGAAAATTCCGTGTTT
>JBBPBX010093804.1:0-13489 GCA_038048925.1 Garcialebias charrua
GATAGTGGTATTACAAAAAAGATCTTTCACATCTTGTCTATTAGGACACGATATGAGACATCAAAAAACTCTACCAGCAAGCACAGTTAAGACAAATTACATATGCATTTGAGGTCCAGGCGGTGAGATTTAGTCCATGAGCCTTGTTCAGATCAGCCACAGTTCTGTGATGTTTCCAGCCAGCATTTCTGATAAGCGCTCACAGAAAGTTCTCCGGGGGGGAGGGGGGTGCGATAGATGCAGTTGTTGTCCTCGGTTACTCATGACCCAGGAGAAATTTGATAGTCAGCCCATTTCCAAGGCTGTTTGGGAGTCAGATTCAGTTAAGCTTGATTGTTGATTTTCTTCAGGCAGTTTTCTTTTCCTGCAGCCTTGAGTATCCATCTGGGCTATCCAAATCCAATATGGTTTAATTGTGGGAATCCTTTCACTGATCCATGCGATGATTCCTCATCCAGATTGATGCCACCACGCTGACGAATCCCAAAACCCGCGGGTGGCCTACGATTCTCAGAAATCGCCTCTACCTTCCGGTTAAGCTCGTAAACCAGCTGATTTATTGATGTCACGCCACGGCTCAAACTCTCACTCTGACTTGGAAGCTTAGACATGGCAGTAATCGCCGCTGAAGTCTTCCTCAATTTCCGATAGAACAGTGCTCCACAGATGCCGAACAGTAAAGCTCTTGCTATCATAAATCCAATTATGTAAACATCTTCGCCATCCTCCACAGACAGGACTGACAGACACATGACCCTCCACTCGCCCCAGGAATCCATCACGTAACCGCCAGAGTGTGTCTGTGATGGGCAAGCTGGCTACCCCGGACCTTGTCACTTTGTAAAAAAAAATCTTGTCAATAGAGTTGATCGGCCATGATACCAAATCCATAATCACTTTGCGTTCGAGAGATGAGTGCCGAGGAGCTGCAGACAAGACAAAGAGCCACGTAGGGAGAGGAAAGATGGGAGAGGAAAAGTAGAAGCTGCCGCTTGCGACCAGAGCAAGGCAAAAAAAAAAAATGTTGTCCAGGTCTGATGCAGTCAGTTTGTTTTTGACTGGGTCAGAAAGACGAAGAATGATTTTGTTGATTGCGGGATCAAGTGATTGAAAGTAGGGATGCACCGATCCACATTTTTCACTTCCGATCCGATACAGATACTGTAAAACTGGGTATCGATCGATACCGATACTTTTCCGATCCGATACCATTCAGGTGCCTTATGAGGCTGTAATAAATTATTACAGCCTCAGCCACTAATATCCACTTTAAAGCAAGGAATAAAAAAACACGTTTTGTGTTAGCAGGATTTAATTGTAACTAAGAAACTTATCCAACATTAATAAAACTTACCTCAAGTTGCCTTTTTGGGCATGCATAAATATACAGTATTTGTATACATGTACACTGTACTTAGAGAGAAGATTAATCTTCTCTTGGCTGTGCAAATTCTGCTAACACAAAACGTGTAACTAACTACCGGTACTTTTAAGTACTGTAGTTACTTTCACCCAGTCTCTTTTTCATCACATGCTTCCAAAAGTCAACAATTATGTTTGTATTCTGCATCTGTCTGTTAGCAAAATATCTTATGAACAACTGAACAGATTTTGTTTAAACTTTCAAGAAATAATCACTGAAGGGCTCTCTACGACTGGTTGACTTTTAAAGTACATCCAATTGAAGATGGCTGCCACAGCTAACTGAACTTATACAACACAAAATTGACTACAACTCAGTCAATTTGACAAAAAATTTAGATAAAATTTGTGTGGTAGTAGCTGAGACTCATTCCCAAAGCATATTCAAGGGATTAGTAGAATGCATAAGATCTTTCTTTAAAATTACAACGTTATTTATTTGGAATCAATGGTGTCGTCTGTTAGCAAAATATCTCATGACCCGCTGGACAGATTTTGATTAAACTTTCAAGAGATAATCACTGAAAGGCTCTCTACGACTGGTTGACTTTTAAAGTACATCCAGTTTAAGATGGCTGCCACAGCTCAGCCTTTTGTTTTTCATAATCCCACAGAGCTTTGGAGACATTTACAAGACATTCAAAAATATGCCTCACCTGTCCAACAGCATACAGGGGTTCACTTTGGATGTCATGGAATCACCTGCTGACAGCTTGGAGGAGGCTGCTTCTCAAAGTTTTGATGCCACTGTCCACACTGTTATCAGCGAGCAGCTGTTTAAAATGGTGACGGCTGGGATCACATCAGCTGCAGAGGAGCTCGCTGAGCTGATTTCTCTGGTTAACTCCTCAAAGGGTTCCAGCAAAGTCACAATCTTTTCCAGCAAACCCCACAGGTTGGCTGACAGTGTTCCTGACAAGTTGTTTAGCAGTTTCTGGGTTATCCCTTTAGCTTTCACGTTGTCCAGCGGAAGTTTACCTTGCTGTTGAAACGAGTCCAGAAGTGATTTCTGTCGGCTCCGTTTGTCTTTCTCCCGCCGGGCTAAACAATCGTCATGCTCTTTACTGTGGTCTTTTTCAAATGTTTCATCACGTTTGTGGTATTATATGACGCGACGGAGCTTCCTCCTCTCTGGACAGCGGCTCTGCAGACACGCACGCGGCTCTGCAGACACGTACACGTCGCTGCTGTCTTGCTTTGCGGTGCTTCAAGAGTAAAACACATCCACACAGCAGACATGTTCGCGGACATGCAAAAATCAATAAACTCTGACCGACTCTGATGCCAAGATGAAAAGTTGGTTAGCCGTTAGCCACAGTCCTCCAGTCCTCTCTGTGTTTACTCACGTTTTACCTGGCTGCAAGGGGCAAACTAGGAAATGGATTTCCTGAATGTGAGGCGGGTCTTACTACTCTGGGCTCATAAAACACGCCTCCGTTCAGGAAATCCATTCCATAGTTTGAAGACAACTGCAGTGTATCATGGATCGGAAAGATGGCAGTCTCTGCTCTGAAAATCCGATATGTAAACAAGGCTGGTATCGGATACCAATACCGATACTGGATCGGATCTGCCCCATCCCTAATTGAAAGTTGATAAGATCTTCATCAGATAATGCAGGGTCGATGGACACAACATCGTGTTTTGGTTCAGCATCTGCAGATGCTGTGTTCACGGTGAAGGGACCACTTTGTGCTTTATCTGTGCTTTTTATTGGACCTATGATGTTGGGGTCAAAGGTCACGTTTGAGAAAAGTGTCATGGACTCACCATGGTGGCTCCAGAGGACAAAGAACCTTGTTTTCAGGTAGGAATTGTTCCAACTGTTGTTTTGGCTGGGTGTTTGTTATCACAGTCTCAGAGGGAGCATCTTTTAGATGATCATCACCTGTCTGGTCTTTGGACTCAGTTTGGTTTACATCCGAGTTCTCTGCGGTTTCCAGCACATCGTAACATGGATGGAACTGCTGAGGCAATGAAATTGGCAGAGGTGTTTGTACCTGTGCCCACATCTTCAGGGTTTGAAAATAGATGAAAGGCATCAGCTTGTCAAGAAAATCGTTTCCAATAAGAAGAGGGATCGATTTAAGGTCTGAGATGTACATAGGGTGTACCAGGGTCATATGACCAATGAAGATATGTATTAGTGCCACTGAGGACAAGATTGTGTTTGCTGAAGAGTACAACTGTACCTTCATGTTACAAGCTTGAACTTTCAATTCTTTGTTCGCAACGACTGTAGCGTTACGCAAGGATTCAAAAAGATCGGCTGGCATGAACGTCACATCCGAGCCCATGTCAAGAAGTGCGTCGTGCACCATCACATCTTCTAGATTCAGAGGTGCATAGAACTTCTGTGCTGCACCCTTTTTGGTGAGGTGACTTAGAAACTGCAGGACCTGGGGTTCAACTTGGACCGCAGGATCTTCCTCAGCTGAGTACTGGTCCTCTAGATCCTTTGCTACGACCATAACTGCACTTGACTGGTTGGAGTTCACTGTGTTTGGTGGTGTGTGTGCATGTGGAGCTTCCTTGTTTTCCGCCCTGATGGGTGGGGAAAAGTTAGCTATAGCACCTGTGGGAGGACCTGGGTCCTCCCCCACCGTGGTGATTGAAAGAACATTTCTTTTCCCCATTTTCATCTGTTTTTGCAGATTTCAGTAGGCGTTTGATGTCATTGATATCTTGTTGAGTAAGAGAAGAAGACTTACGTTTCTTCTATTTCTTCATGTTCTGGTCCCATTTGGACTTTGAAGCTTTTACAGATCCTCTTTGGTTGGGAGGCGACAGTGATCTGTCCTTGCGTCTAAGACGGTCCTGTGATCTGTAGTCATCTTGACTATTTCTATCATGTGACCACCTTACCCTTCGAGAGGTTAGATCAGGTGACAGCCTGTTTCTCTGGGTTCATCGGTCAGGTGACCATCCATCTCTCCGAGGAGGCATGTGGAATCTTTGTCGTTCATTTCATAGACTAGGCCATCTTTTGGTTGGCCTTTGGTAGCCTTGTTTGGAACGCATCACAGGTTCATTAGCACTCCAGGTTGGAGCCCTTGTGGAACCTTCGAGTTACAAGGAACTAGAGTTTGAACCAACTTCCAAAACAGCACATGGATCAGGCTGTTTGTCTTTCATAGATTTACCACTGTAGAAAGCTCTGGAAACCAGTTCTTGCAACCCGAGTATTGGTATCTTTGGGTCCTCAAGGATACCCAGTTGACCGCTGATTGAGGGGTGGAGTTTCTGTATAAATACTGTTTTAAACTACATGTCTTCCTCCATCCCCCGGTTCATCACGTGGCCCATAAAATGCACGAAGGACGCAATGGAATTACAAGTGTGGGGCTTAATATTTACCCTGTTTCACATTCATCACGGTACCTGGGCCAGACTGACTTGCGTGGCTCTCATACTCCATCATCGCTTGACTGAGGAGAGAGAAGTCCTCTGTGTCAGGCAGACATTTAAGAAACCGCTTGACATGTCGGTCAGACGTGATGTAGATCAGGTAGATCTTATCACTGTCTATCACACCTGGGGACTTTTTGAGGTGAATTTCTATTGCCGGGCATGTTTGCACATGCTAGAATTATTTTGGCTGCAGGTGGTTTTCTACAACCAGGAGCAGCTGATTAGTATCTCAAAAGCTCAAATATTATCTCAACTAAAGCCCCAAATCTCTAATTAGTTGAAAAGGAGGTGCTGTGGATGCATTCCCATCTTCCTGCCGGGCTGTGCTTAAATGCCTGACTAGTGAGAACCTGGAACTGGCAGGAAACATGGCTCGCTACAGCAGAAGGATTGGGATCATCCCTCAACACCTGCAGCCAGCTGTCTGCAGCAATGAGAAACTCGGCGGGTTGCTGGAAGGAGTGGCCATCACTCTGGGAGGAGTTTAGCCCGGCATTCATGTAGTCCTGCAGCCCGGGTGAGCCAAGAGGCCAGCCGAGTCTGGGTGGATGGATCAGACGGCATCTGCAATCAGTTTTTTTTTGGATCTGCTGTGGGATGGACCTTCCTTCCTACAGCCATCAGTTTCTAAAACATCCATCCATTATCTTTTACCTGCTTCTTCCATTTTGGGTCATGGGGGTCGCCGCCTCGCCGGTTCCCATGTCCAGCAATCACTGTGCGAGGGGCAGGGTACACCCTGGACAGGTTGCAAGTCCATCACAGGGCCTATTTATAATGAAATGAGGATAATGAGTTAATGGGTTTTGTTAGTTCACAATAATAATACAACAACATTTAATTTTTCTTTGGGGTTAATAAAGTATTTTTGAATTGAATTTTAATTGAATTGAATTTGAAGACCAGTTTTTATGCTCACATATCACAGAACAAATGAACAGCAAGAGGATGTAACAAACAGAAAGATAGTAAATGTTCTGTAAGAGTGAAGATAAAACATTTTGCTCTACTGTACTTTATTGAAGGGAGTTGGTTGCATATGAATTATGAGTGTCAAGGATTTAAGGTTCTTTATTTGTCATACACACCACATGTGGTACATGTGGTGGAACGAAATTGTGTACACAGGATCCCAGTTACATCCAACAAAAGTATGTAAAAGAAAAACAGTAATAAGATCTAAGATATGAACTAAGAAAAATGTTTAAAAATACACTAAATACTTGTAGTATAAAATAAACAATACTCCGAACAGCAGCACGAACATGAGTCTGTGTGAGCAGACTCATGACCTGGTAAATAAATAAATATGAATGCAAAAGATTACATGTGTGCAGGCAATAATAATCACACATAAAACTGTGTGTACTGTACATGTTGGACCAGTAGTCATTTCCAACATCAACACATAGATGTTCTGTGCAGTGGAAATGTTGGTGACAGCTGACTGTTTAAACTCTCATCACTGATGGAAAAGTCTTATCCAGCATCACAGGCATGAAAATGGTTATGAAGTTGTAATCAGCAGCAGCTGGTTATCGAGGAAGGAGAATGGGACACAGGTACAGTAAAAAGAAAAGCAAAATAATGATTAATTTGTTGCAGAACATTTCTTTCAGATGAACTTGGTCTGCTCCTCAATAAACAGAATTTGTACGTTTTCACAACAACTGATGATCTGCTGCAGCCTGAGTTCAGATGAAAACTAGTCCTGTACCTTTAACCTTCCGTTTCTTTTCTTTCTTTTTTTTAAAACAAAATATTTTTATTTATTTATTTTTTGTTTTTGACCCCCCCCCCCCTCCGGCCCAAAAAAGAAGAAGAAGAAAAAAAGAACGACTATGGGAGAAACCCAAGGAGAAGCAAAATTTTGTTCAATGATGCCCTTATCTTGGAGATCTTTGAGCTCCTCTGAAACAGCTTGTCTCATTGAAAATGGCAGTCTCCTGAGTTTTTGTTGCACTGGAACAGCAGTTGGCAGTATGTGTGCTTTGTGTATGAAGTTTTTGGTGTAGACTACTTCCTAAATTGACACTTCTGGAGCATTTTCTCGTACAATATTTGGCACAGCAGGTTGAACAGTAGAGATAGGAGGAGTAACAATAGTAATAACTTTTCGTCCTTCAAGTTTCATATAATGCCTGAATTAAATCTAAGCCTAGGAGAGCAGTACCTGACTCAATCACAACTAGATTCTACAGTAGAATGATTATCATGAGAAATTGTAGCTTTTAAGCATCCTTTAACAGCAATTTTCTCTTTTGCATATGTAACAATAGCAAATGTAAGTTCAGTTAGGGCACATTCTGAGAAGAAGGTGTAGTAAATGTTCTCTGGTAACAGGGTCACAGATGAGCCTGTATCTACAATCAGCTCGACATCTTTAAATTGTGCATTAGCAATCACTTGAGCTGTGCAGAGAATCTTGTCTTGTACTGTCTTGTTCATGTGAAGAACTGTGGGCTCATTGATGACGGCTTCACTTACCTCCTTTTGGGTTGAACATCATACACGTGAAAAATGTCCCACTTTTCCACACTTGTTGCAGGTCACTTTAACAGCAGGGCATGAAGGTTTGTTAGCAAGTTGGTTGGAAGATCCACAACAAAAGCAGGAATGGTTACCAGCAGCTTGAGTCATGGCAAGAGCAGGATTCGGTGACAGCTTCTTCTACTTGTCCCAGCGGCGGCTTGGCTTTGATTGTTTCTGTATGGTCCTCACCAGAGCAGAAGCATAAGCAGCAATAGCATCAGAGAGAATGTTAGCATCCCTTAATCCACTTTCAATTTGCAACGCCAATGTAGTAGCTTTAGCAAGTGTTAGGTAATAATCAGTCTCTTATACTAGTGTTAGCAACCCGCTTGATCAGTTGATCACATAGCATGTTGCCAAAATCACATGCAGCAGCTAACTCACGTAGAGAAGCTACAAATTGGTTTACCGCCTCATCCGGCCTCTGTGCTCTTTGTCGAAACTTGTGACGTTCAGCAATTATTTTATAAAATAGTCACTGGTTACTCAGGTTTATGAAGGTAATATGTTCTGTGGGTTTCTCTGGATACTCTGTTTTGTTACTAGATGAGGTTATATGGTGCACACTGCAGAGGATGTTTTTTGATAAAAGTACAGTATGATGCAATCAAGACAAGCTCATGGTGTTCAATGTGTAAAGAAATAAAGGTAGATAAAGTTCAGATAACGTTAATCTTAAAGCTATAGCCCCTAGCTCTGCTTCACTCCATAGCTGCTCACTAATACATATAGGTGTCCATCTTAGCAATCAGTAAATGTTGGCTGATATTCTTTTTCTATCCATCCATCCATTATCTTCCACTTGAAGTCAGGTCATGGGGTCAGCAGCTAGGGAGGCCCAGGCATCTCTTTCCACAGCCACCTCTTCCAGTTCTTCTGGGAGGACTCCAAGGTGTTTCCAGGCCAACTGAGAGATAGAAGCTCCTTTCATAAGACAGCTCAGTCCGGGCCTGATGCGTGTTCAGTCCTCCAACGAGCATTCAGAAAAAACTCGAAGGCGGATAGGCGAGTAAATTTTACTCGCCTCTGATGCGCCCCTGATCCACGAGAAGAGGTAGTATCAGGCCCGGATCTGTCGACTTGTGAAAGGTGTGGAGGTGCTACGTCTTCAAACTGATATGAATAATGGGAGGAATGATGACGTACTCTCCCGGTGCACACTGTCACGCTCTATTTAAACGTGTAAACAAGAACATGACATTTGTATTTCGCTTGCGTATCACTCGCTATTCTTTGCCGAATCTTTTTCTGTTTTTATTGATCATCACGGAAATGGCTAATTGGGGTGATGCCGAGACCCGTGTACTCCTGTCTCTGCGCGCAGAGACAGGAAGACAGTGACGTCTGTGCAGACAGAACAATGACCAGACGAAGAGTGAAGGAGAGAAAGGCTTTTTATAGGACAGAGGGAGAGTGAGTAATGAGAGCACCTGGGCAGGTAGCTGATGAGACAGGTGTGAATGATTAAGACTGGAGGCTTGAGACAAGAGAGGCAGACTGAGGAGTGAGTGGGAAATGACAGAGAACTGAATGAGGTACACAGGAACAGAAATCACAAAGAGCCGAATAAGAAAGTATGAAGAGCAAAAGAGGGGAACACAAATAAATATAAAGAAAACAGACAGGGACAGAGCCTGTCATGACCCCCCTCTCAAGGGACGGCTCTTGACGTCCCCTAGAACCACACCGAAAAACACAGAACGGGTGGGAGGAAGGGGGGAAAACAAGGACGGAGGGCAAGAAAAATCCAAACAAAAACCCACAGGGCTAGACCTAGGAGCGAGAGGAACCAAAACACAAATACATATGAATGGCCCTGGGCATTGCTGAAAACAAGAGGCAAACAGGTGGACAACCAGGAGACCGTCCCGCTCAAAGCAAGAGGCAAACAGGTGGACAGCCAGGAGACCATCCCGAGCAAAGCCAGAGTTCAGGTGGACGTCCCGGGGACCGTCCAGAGCGGCACCAGATTTCAGGTGGATGGCCCGGGGACCGTCCAGAGCGGGACCAGAGTTCAGGTGGATGGCGCGGGGATCGTCCAGAGCGGGACCAGAGTTCAAGTGGACGGCCCGGGGACCATCCAGAGCAGAGGACCAGATGAGCCGGATCAGGCGGCAAGACCAGAGGAGCCGGAGCAGTCGGCGAGACCAGATGAGCCGGATCAGGTGGCGAGACCAGAGGAGCCGGATCAGGCGGCGAGACCAGATGAGCCGTATCAGGCGGTGAGACCAGAGGAGCCGGATCAGGTGGCGAGACCAGAGGAGTCGGAGCAGGTGGCGAGACCAGATGAGCTGGAGCAGGCGGCGAGACCAGATGAGCCGGATCAGGTGGCGAGACCAGATGAGCTGGATCAGGTGGCGAGACCAGAGGAGCCAGATCAGGCAGCGACACCAGATAAGCCGGATCAGGCAGCGAGACCAGAGGAGCCGGATCAGGCAGCAAGACCAGATGAGCCGGATCAGGTGGCGAGATCAGATGAGCCGGAGCATGCAGCGAGACCAGAGGAGTTAGATCAGATGGTGAGACCAAAGGCTCTGCGATTTGAAGAGTCAAAGAGGCCAGCAGCTTTGCAGAAGTGACATCCTCAGGTGGGCAGGAGTGAGGAGAGTCCGCCTTGACTTCGTCATGGTTGGGCGGACCTAAGTACTTTGCCACCAGAGCTGCCTGCCAATGTTCCAGCTCCTCCAGTGAGGGAGGGCTGTACTGCTCCTCCAGCGACTCCCCCCCCCCACTCCTCCAACGAGCGAGAGTTGGGTTCTTCTTCTGGTCATGAGGTTCTCCACTTCTTGTGCTAGGCTTGGGGAGGACCAGCAGCTTGCCACCCTCTCTCCGACGATTACTTAGGGCAGCCAGGTGAAGAGCGAGGAGGAGGTGGGCAGTGAGGTGCAGAGGGATCGAGCTAGGAGTCGGTGGTTCCGACCCATCTTTGCCGCATGTTCCTGCTACGGTGGCGGCGCGAGCTGAGGACAGGAACACACCAGAAATCATCCTCCAGCTCAGCGTCATCCTCAGACCACAGCAGGTACGGCGAGCAATAAGGCGGCGGGGTGGAGGAAGAAGCTGGCTTAAAAGCCAGACGGCTCCCTCTGAGCTGAGACCTCATTTGCTCTTCCTCCACTAGAAGAGGTGATGGCAGGATCTCCACCTCTGGGCTACGGTGACCTTGTCTCCGGACGGGTTCAGTCCGGAAATCCCACACACCGGATGACAGGCTCCTCCATCCGTGCTTGCTCCCACCGGGTCATCCTAGCTGCTTCTTGGGCCTGGTACTCGGCCCAAGTCATCTGCCTGCTGGGTTCACATTTTGGTCCGGTCATTCTGTCACAATCCCTGTGTTTTCGACCCATTTGCAGGCAGGTGAACGAGGCAGGAGTTTTAAAATAAAAATGATTTATTTTAAACAACAACAAAAAAACTGACGTGGCAGCAAAACTTACAAGAACAGGAACAGGCAGGCAAAACAGGATGGGTACAGACTCGGATGGAGACTTGGACACAGAGACAGGAAGACCGTGACGTCTGTGCAGACAGAACAATGACCGGACAAAAAGTGAAGGAGAGAAAGGCTTTTTATAAGACAGAGGGAGAGTGAGTAATGAGAGCACCTGGGCAGGTAGCTGATGAGATAGGTGTGAATGATTAAGACTGGAGGCTTGAGACAAGAGAGGCAGACTGAGGCGTGAGTGGGAAATGACAGAGAACTATATGAGGTACACAGTAACAGAAATCACAAAGAGCCGAATACGAAAGTATGAAGAGCAAAAGAGGGGAACACAGATAAATATAAAGAAAACAGACAGGGACAGAGCCTGTCAGCTTTGCCTTACAGCTCAGCTTCCTCTTCACCACAATGGGCCGGCCGCGGCAATACTGCAGATGCTGCACCATTCTGTTGTGTCAATCTCACACTCCATTCTTCCTTCACTCATTAATAAAACCCCAAGATACTTGAACTCCTCTGCTTGAGGCAGAACTTCACTCTCTACTCGAAGAGGACAATCCATCTTTTTCCAACTTAGAACCATGGCCTCAGATTTGGAGGTGCTGATTCTCATCCCAGCTGCTTCACACTCTGCTGCGAACTGCTCCAGTGAAAGCTGGAGATCCTAGTACGATGATGCCAGCAGGATCACATCATCTGCCAAGAGCAGAGATGGAATCCTGGAGCCACCTTACCCGACTCCCTCCGCTCCCTTGGCCACACCGAAAAATTCTGTCCATAAAAGTTATGAACAGAATCGGTGGCAACGGGCAGCTCTGGCAGAGTCCAATTCCCACCCTGAAGGCAACTGACTTAGTACCGGCAATGCGGACCAAACTCTTGCACCGCTTGTATAGGGACCAAACAGCCCAATAACAATGGGCCCCCAATCCCATACTCATAGAGCACCCCCCACAGTGTACCTCAAGGAACACGTTCCAAATAAATTTAAAAGTTTAAAAACAAAACAACTGGACTTTATTTGTAACTGAAGACTTTTCTCTTCCGAGAAGCTTTCTAAATTCAAATAAACAAGGAGTCACAGTCTAAAGAACGCAGTCAAAAGCCTTCTCTAAGACCACAAAACACATGTAGACTGGATGGGCAATCTCCCATGACCCCTCGAGGACCCTAGTGAGGGTAAAGAGCTGATCCAGTATTCCATGGTCAGGACGGAACTCGCATTGTTCCTCTTGGGTCAGAGGTTCAACCAACGATCAGACTTGCTTCTCCAGTACCCCTGAATAGACCTTACCAAGGAGGTTAAAGAGAGTGATGCCCCTATAGTTGGAGCACACCTTCCAGTCCCCCTTTTTGAAGAGGGGAACCAACACCCCAGTCTGCCATTCAAGTGGCACTGCCCCTGATGTCCATGTACCATTTAAAAGCTGTGTCAACCAAGACAGCCCCACAACATCCAGAGCCTTAAGGAAATCAGGGTGAATCTCATTCAGCCCTGGAGCCCTGCTGCCGCATAGTTTTTTTTAACTACCTTGGCGACCTCATGGGCATGGGTATGGATAGACCAGCCCCGAAGTCCCCCGACTCAACTTCCTCCATGTAAGACATGCTGGTGGGATTGTTAAGTTCTGAGATGTATTCTTTCCATCTCCCGACGACATCACTGGTTGAAGTCAACAACATTGCACCTTCACTGAACACAGTGTTGGTAAAGTGCTGTTTTCCCTTTTTCAGCCACTCGATGGTTTGCCAGAATCTTCTTGGAGTCGACCGAAAGTCCCTATGGACCTTACCAAGCTCCGCCCAGAAACGCCCCCTAAGCTCCAAGATGGCTGCCCGTCTCCCAAGCGCAGCTTTGGTGTCAATGGAAAACATGGCGTCGACTGACTGCAGGGTATTTTTGAGTCGAATAGTGTATCATTTCTGCCAGATTCCAACAAAATATCAGCCATGACAATGGACAGGGGAACCAACAAGTTCATGTTATTTTTTTTTGTGGACGTTATCAAGTTGTTTGATCCACGCGATGCCTCCAAACAGCGTGCGCGTCACCGCTAATGCTACCGTCTGATGGGGAAAACATCAGCTCCTCACACGCTCAGGCTCAGCATTATTACAGCTGTGGACAGGATCACTGATGCCTATTGTCCTGCAAGGCTGGGTAAGTCAGGCATTCATGGTTTTGAGGGTTACTTTTGAAATCAGCGATTTCTATTGTTGGCAAAAGTTTGTGTGCCTTGGTCGCAAAGCTAATGCTAACTGTAATCTCCATTCATTCCTTAAGTGGTTGGTTAGCCGTTGCTGCTTTAGCTGCTAAACACGCCGACAGCGACTTTTGTGAGGGCAAACGAGCTCAGCCGTCTGGTGTGTTAGTTAAAATCCAGCCTTCGTGTCACGATTTTGTGCAGTTTTAGGTGAAATCGACAGTAGAGCTCGTTGCGTTAGCTAGCTCATGTGGGGTTAGCGGAGCTGTTTCTTCCCAACTTCCAGGACGTTCAGTGAACTGTGGCTTTCTCTCATCGTGACCGCGTGTTGTTAACTAGCAGGTTTCAAAAGCAGGTCAACCCTTCTCTGCTGGTGAAAGAAATAATTGTTCAGTTTTGTGGTCGTGCACAAGCTTTGATCCAAGCAAGGCATTCAGTTTCACATATAGGGAAACGGTGAATTTTACTTCCACAAATA
>JBBPBX010093805.1:0-13489 GCA_038048925.1 Garcialebias charrua
GTCAGCTAAGAAATTTATTTTTTAAGCATTTACAGTATTTTGCTACATTTTAAAGAAATGAAGCCGCTGTTCTGTGCAGCCAGCCCCGTCTCACCCGCGTGCGTGCACATAGCTAACTACTTTTTTTAAATCCAGTTGATTTGACCATTTCGTGAATTTATTAAGGAAAGGTTAAGCTCAGACACATCTTTGCTATAATTTTCAGCAAACAAATAATTGTTTTTACCGTGTTTTTGAAGCTAGACAACAGTTTCTCCTCACTCCATTGTTACTGCTGACGGCTCCGTGAGCACCTCAGTGTTTACGTTCTGTCAGCCTGGTGTCAGGTTTCACATTCACAGCAAGTGATCGTCCCTCCTTGAATCTTTTTTTTTAATCACTCCCCGACCCGAGACGCATAGAGGAAATAAAATAAAATTACAGTACTACAGAAAATGACAAAAAAAAGTAACGCACAGTAATTTTGATAAGTAACTTTAATCTGATTACTGGAGTTTGAAAAGCAACGCGTTAGATTACTCGTTACTGAAAAAAGTGGTCCGACTAGAGTAACACGTTACTTTGTAACGCGTTACTGACATCATTGTGTATGACATGACTAATATTTGTTTTCCTCACCGCGGAGGATTCTGAAATTGCTTCGCACAAATTTAGAGTGTCAGGTTACAACAGCCTTTACGGCTAGGCCTATCTTGTGCACATGCGTGGCTGCTTTATCTCCAAGTTGAGTCTGAGTGTTCGAGTAATTTGCCGCGAGACCGTGAGAACAATGGGTAAATGCAAGTTTTCGGACTCCTGGTTGGAGATGCCTGATTTTCAAGAATGGCTGAGGCCCGTCGCCGAGAATAACCGTGTTTATTTCTTATTCGCCATTTTTCAACCAAGTTACTTTAAAATAGCTAGCTACGAGTCTTGTTGTAACCTAAGCTATATTTTCTTAAACCTAGTCGTGGTTCGTTTCTTCTTTTGAACTTTTTTCTTTCCACTGTATCTCAGTTCTGTTGTAGGTTTGAGATTCACAGATTTACAGTAAAGCCTGGTTTATACTTCTGTCTTACGTCTTTTACCCCCCGTTGAGTGAACAAACATTGCGCAACTTCTGGCTGCACTCCTGCTGTGATCCCCCGGTGACAGCCCGTCTTGTACGTGGCCCCCAAGCAGAACTGCAAGACGCTGCATTCAAGACAGGCTGTCACCGGGGGATCACAGCAGGAGTGCAGCCAGAAGTTGCGCAACCTTTTATCACTCAAATTCTCACTCAACGGGGGGTAAAAGAAGTAAGACAGAAGTATAAACCAGGCTTAATTGAAAACAACAGCAGTTTTGTAAATCAAAGATTTGTTGCTTAATAAAACAAAGTGACGATAAGGTCTTGAATTTATTTTGGAAGGTCTTTAAAAAGTCTTGAAAAGGTATTGAAATTAACTTCATTATTCCTGCATATATCCTGGAGTGGTGGCGCAAAGGTTAAGAAGGTGAGCTTGTGATCGGAAGGTCGCCGGTTCAAGCCCCGGTACCGACAACATCAAAGATGTGGGTGGGATAAGTGAAGCGGTCACACTTGTATCCACCCTCATCTGCCCCACTCTGGGCCCTTGAGCAAGGCCCTTAACCCCCACCATCTGCTCCCCCGGGAACCCTAGATATCAGCTCTCTGCTCCACACAGAGGGCTGTGGTTGCTCGGTGGTCTGTGGTTGTGTCAGGAAGGGCATCCGGCGTAAAAACAACTGCCAAATCTTCGTGCGACCAGTTCGCTGTGGCGACCCCTAACGCAGGGAATAAAGCCGAAAGAAGAAAAAAAAAAAAAAAAATACCCTGATAAAGTGAACCGGGTTACTTTAGTGACTCATTAGACTGACCCAGATCCATAAAGTGAACCGGGTTACTTTAGTGACTCATTAGACTGACCCAGATCCATAAAGTGAACCGGGTTACTTTAGTGACTCATTAGACTGACCCAGATCCATAAAGTGAACCGGGTTACTTTAGTGACTCATTAGACTGACCCAGATCCATAAAGTGAACCGGGTTACTTTAGTGACTCATTAGACTGACCCAGATCCATAAAGTGAACCGGGTTACTTTAGTGACTCATTAGACTGACCCAGATCCATAAAGTGAACCGGGTTACTTTAGTGACTCATTAGACTGACCCAGATCCATAAAGTGAACCGGGTTACTTTAGTGACTCATTAGACTGACCCAGATCCATAAAGTGAACCGGGTTACTTTAGTGACTCATTAGACTGACCCAGATCCATAAAGTGAACCGGGTTACTTTATGCCCCTTTTCCACTACCGGCCCAGAGCGGCCCAGTCTGGTCCGGTCTGGTCCAGTTAGGATCGGCTCACATGCACGGTTTTGTTTCCATTCACTTACTGCAGCCCTTCTGTGGGCGGGGTGTAGAATCTCACTCGTCCTACCACGTGGTGGCGGTAGTGTTACCTCAAGCTATTTACTAGCCACCACTAAACGTTAGAAGAAGAACACCCTGCAGAACCTTGTCTCACCACCTGTTGGCGGTAATGTCCCTTGAGCTATTTAATGCTCTGATCTTACTTTATAGACTTTTCAGCTTGTTTTAAACCCCTGTGTTTTCCATTTTGTTTCTTTATAATAAAGATTATTCTCATATATGCACAAGGTTCCTGTTAACATTGCTTAACACATTGATCACACTGCCCTGTAATCAGTTAAACTATTTTTACAGTAAGGTAATATTAAATGTTTGTATTTCATTAAATTTAAACGGTAATATTTTGTCAGGGCTAATTCAAAGTCAAATGCAAATGGATAATTTGGTTTAAACTGTCCCATAAACATTAAAAGCATGTTTCTTTAAACGTAAAAACAAAGTATTAATAATTAAATGTTTGTTGATCAGGAAACTCGTTTGGGCATCCAAGAACAGCTTCATCGGGGTTGATGGCGACGTCTGTGCATCCTTGGAAAAGCTGCTGCACCCACAACCCGACATCAGGATGGATGGATGGATGGATGGATGGATGGGTTCATGTTGACATCTGTGCATCCTGGCAAAAGCTGCTGCACTACTCATGACACGACAACAGGAAGGATGGATGGATGGATGGATGGATGGCTGTTCAAATCTAATAATCTTTTTCTTATGATTCTTTAAAGGTCAAATGCAAATGGAAAATATTGATGGTAAATGGTAAATGGAGCTTATTTATATAGCGCTTTCCAGCCCCCTGTGAGGAGCCCCAAAGCGCTTTACAATACCAGCCATCCACCCATTCATTCAGACATTCATACACCGGTAGTGGTAGCCTGCCTTGCAAGGCGCCATCCAGACCTACCGGGAGCAACTCGGGGTTAAGTGTCTTGCCCAGGGACACACAACACATGGTGGGCGGATGCGGGATTCGAACCTCCAACCTTCCGATCAGGGGTCGACTGCCATTACCACTACACCACGGTCGCCCACAATAATATTGTGTAATATTCTTAACTTCCAGTATGTTTTTAAACAAACACTATACTGTACACACTTAACATTGTAAAATATGTTTAGGAAATTATTGTTCAATGACACCACTTAAGAAAAAAAAGTTTATTATGAAAACTAAGAAGTGAAAAAAGCACAAAAATAAATACTGCATCCACCTAAATGATTTTTTTCCTGTTGTCTCATGTGCTTCCTCCAGAAGACACAAGTTGATAAATTCTGGTGTTGACTTCTTCGTCTTAACTGTAAAAAAAAAGAAAAACATGGTTACCGGTAATTCAGTCTAGAAACTGTTTTATATGTAGATATATTTTATAAGATATATGTAAGATATATATACATATATCAAATATCTCAGAAACCACAAAGCAGATATTTTTCAAACCAACACAGTGTAATCACAACATGTTTATGTTCACACTGTAAGCTGTTGGAGTTATTTGAATTAAAATTCGATTTTTAATAGACATAAGTGTGTCGACCTAGCTTATTTTTTTTCTACTAGTATTTAACACATATCTTATACAGAAACCACAAAGCAGATATTTTTCAAACCAACACAGTGTAATCACAACATGTTTATGTTCACACTGTAAGCTGTTGGAGTTATTTGAATTAAAATTCGATTTTTAATAGACATAAGTGTGTCGACCTAGCTTATTTTTTTTCTACTAGTATTTAACACATATCTTATACCTCAGAAACCACAAAGCAGATATTTTTCAAACCAACACAGTGTAATCACTACATGTTTATGTGCATAATGTAAGCTGTTGGAGTTATTTGAATTAAAATTAGATTTTTTACGATTTATTTTCGTAGCACATGTGACAGGTTTGGAAGTGGTCAAAACAAATCAATTTAAATCCAGCAGATTTGACCACTACGTGACATTATTAAGGACTTGTTCACCTGAGGAACCCTCGTGGTAGGAAGCCAGCTATGACATATATATTTTTTAAGCTTTTATTTAGCTACATTAAAAGAAAGAACGCCGATCGATAGAAATAAAGCCGGCTCACATGCGCACATGGCGAAACTACTTTTTTTAATCCTGCCGTTTTGACCACTACGTGCATTTATTAAGGAATAGTTCAGCTTAAGACACATCTTTGCTATAGTTTTAAATACAAATAATTGTTTTTACCGTGTTAATCTTGTAAAGTCCTTCCGTGTTTGTTCCCTCGCAGCAGCAGCCACTTCCTGAAACTCCGTGGCAGGAGGCTGGGCTGGAAGTCCCCCTCCTCCCCACCGCTCACTCCCCCACGGCTCGCTCGCTTCCAGCCAGCCTGGACCCTGCTCTGAGATGGGTCTGGAATGTTGGTGCGGTGCGGCGCACATGTGAGGTGGAAATGCTGTCCAACGCGCGCTTGGCACGCAAATATGACGTCACAATCGACCCGCGCCACCAAGTGGAAAAGGGGCATTAGTGACTCATTAGACTGACCCAGATCCATAAAGTGAACCGGGTTACTTTAGTGACTCATTAGATTGACCCAGATCCATAAAGTGAACCGGGTTACTTTAGTGACTCATTAGATTGACCCAGATCCATAAAGTGAACCGGGTTACTTTAGTGACTCATTAGACTGACCCAGATCCATAAAGTGAACCGGGTTACTTTAGTGACTCATTAGACTGACCCAGATCCATAAAGTGAACCGGGTTACTTTAGTGACTCATTAGACTGACCCAGATCCATAAAGTGAACCGGGTTACTTTAGTGACTCATTAGACTGACCCAGATCCATAAAGTGAACCGGGTTACTTTAGTGACTCATTAGACTGACCCAGATCCATAAAGTGAACCGGGTTACTTTAGTGACTCATTAGACTGACCCAGATCCATAAAGTGAACCGGGTTACTTTAGTGACTCATTAGACTGACCCAGATCCATAAAGTGAACCGGGTTACTTTAGTGACTCATTAGACTGACCCAGATCCATAAAGTGAACCGGGTTACTTTAGTGACTCATTAGACTGACCCAGATCCATAAAGTGAACCGGGTTACTTTAGTGACTCATTAGACTGACCCAGATCCATAAAGTGAACCGGGTTACTTTAGTGACTCATTAGACTGACCCAGATCCATAAAGTGAACCGGGTTACTTTAGTGACTCATTAGACTGACCCAGATCCATAAAGTGAACCGGGTTACTTTAGTGACTCATTAGACTGACCCGTAAAGTGAACCGGGTTACTTTAGTGACTCATTAGATTGAACCAGATCCATTAATGCCTCTTATCAACAGGTCCTGTTCGCGCTCGTTCGGGCTCGTTCGTAACTAGTTAACAACTAGTTATGGGGTGTACCCACAGGGTCCTGTTCACGTGAAACCGGTCCTATTTTGGTGCCTGCCTCAACTAGGTACAAAGGTCTGGTTCTTGTTGGGTCCAGTTATGACATCAGCACAGTGTGGTCACTGATTGGTCAGGGGGCGTAGTCCTAGGTCGGAGGGCGGAGATTCAGTCTTCTCCAGTAGGTGGCGTATGCACCTGAACGTTGTTTGCAATCCGCCAAGAAGAAGAAGAAGATTCAGTCTTCCAGGAAATGCATGCAAACTGCCATCCCGCCAAACTCTAGAACAACAAGTTGGAGGAGCACATTTTTGAGAATTAACACAGGCTAATCCGCTCATTCTCAATCAGTTCATCTGGACAGTTTCTTTTTAGCAGAAACGTTTCACCCTCACTCCAGAGGGCTTCCTCAGTCAGAGTAGTCCAAAGCACACTGAAGTTAACCCACCAAGTAAGCAACTTATGTGGACCAACCAGTTTGCTGTAGCCAAGATGGAAACCATCTTGGCTACAGCAAACTGGTTGGTCCACATAAGTTGCTTACTTGGTGGGTTAACTTCAGTGTGCTTTGGACTACTCTGACTGAGGAAGCCCTCTGGAGTGAGGGTGAAACGTTTCTGCTAAAAAGAAACTGTCCAGATGAACTGATTGAGAATGAGCGGATTTGATACCTGGACTATTGAGAATTAACTTTCTTAACACAGGCTAATAATTATGTCACAACCGTGGTCAAACGCGGAGGTTCAGGCTTTTCTGTATTTGCTGGCCGATGAAAATATTCAGAGGGAGCTGGATGGAGTGACGTGCAATGAAAAGATTTTTCAAGAGGTGTCTGCGCAGGTGAGTGTTTTCTAACTTTAAGCATATTTCCAGTGAGTCATGCAACTGTTTCTTAGCTTTTTTGGACTGCGGAAAGACCGTTTCAGAGACTGACTTCAGGCAACAGCCGAGAGGCTTTTAGGAAAAAAAAAAAAGATGGCGGAACGGCTCGTTTCTCTGAAATATAACAAGAAAATCACATAAACAATATTTGTTAGCTCGAAATTGTAGCAGAGGAGGTGTGTCTGAGTCTATCATTTGCTTAATAAATGCACTTTAATGGTCTAATTCGCCGAGTTGGCAGCTGTTTTCAAGGTTCGAAGCAGAGCAGAATGTGGAATATGGCAGGCCGTTTGAGTCGATAATAGCGAGTGAAGATTCTCAGTCATCCAGGACATGGTAAATTCTAAAAAGTGCAAGGAAGGAAAAAAATAGTCTAAAGCATAGTATAATAAATAAAGTCCAGTTGTTTTTGTCTTGAACTTTTTTGAATTTATCATTATAGCCACGTTTTCATATTACGTGATACAACCGCCAACTTCATGCCATACAAGTTACTTCTGTTTTTGTTTTTGGTTTGATTTGGTTCAGTCAGAATAAATGGAAACGGTCATATCTCAGTCCAAAAATGGTTTATAAATATGGGGAAAAATCCATAAATTTGTCACTTAGGCCTATAGGCCTGTATTAATGTGTAATGTGATTTATTTCAGGTTAATCAGTCAGTTCCTGTGTAAAGATCCTCTAGCCGTGGGTGTCCTTGGAGAAGGATGGGACAAGTCACTGCACTGTAAAGCAAGTATGCCATGACAGAAACACTCCAAACTTTGAAAATTACAGATAAAAGCAAAGGATAATGATGTTTAGAGGAGATTATAACAATAATTTTGTGTTGTTTGCCAGATGGGGCAGTGAAAACAGCCAGCCAGACATATGAAGCCATCGCTGAACTGCTGCATCAGGATCTGATCTTGTGACTCCAGACTACACATCAACTGCAGCCGAACAGACCTCAGAGCTTCTCCTGATGCTCTGCTCTCCTGCACCTTGTCCACATTGTGCCAAAGATGTCCTCGGTGCCTCAGTAAAAAAAAAACAGTCCTGCATTGACAACACAAACAGGTCCTATGAACTCAGCAGATGTCATACAAGCTCAGTTTGTGACGGAGCAGGGGTACTGTGACTTCATGGTGTTTTTCATTCAACCTTTATTTAGTCAGGTAAATCTCATTGAGCCTCGTGGACTCTTTTACAAAAGCGACCTGCTACAAACTAAAGAACTTTAGTTCTGGGTCAGATGACTTTATTCACAGAGGATTGTGTCTGATGGTGAGTTCTTTACAGAAGCAGTGAAAAATGTAGAAATGTTCTACAGGTCAGCATTTTTACCTGAGCTATTGGCCAAATTTTACTTTTAATTATTGTTACATGTTTTGGAACAACAGGTTAAGATTCCAGTGATGATATTTTAAGTTCATATTTCATACATAACTGCAGATTTAGTAATATGTTTTTCTGTTTCTACAAATAACACCAATCTTTCATTTTTTAAAACTGTTACAATTTTATTGACATGTAACATTTACAGTATTTAAATAAAGTTGCTTTGATATTTTGATTGGAATTGATTGATTACATATTGTTAAGTTTATATTACAAATGTTTTAGTTTGGAACACACTTGTTGATCAACTGGGACAATGGAGCGGCGCAGATTTTTTAGGATGCATGCCACTTTCAGTTTTGTCCAAAGTAGTGTACTCCACCATCATCAATGTGTGTATATATAAATATATATGTATATATATATATATATGTATATATGTGTATATGTATGTACTGTATATATAAATATATATGTATGTACAGTATATATTATGTATGTATGTGTACTATATATAATGTATATATATATATATAAACACGTGTGTGTGTGTGTATATATATATATATATATACTCACGCATATGTTTGTATGTGTACACATGTATGTATATACAATATATATACATATATGTGTATATATACACACACATATATATATATACTGTATATGAACATTTGTCTGTGGCTGAAAAAGCCACAGACAAAGCAGAATGTTCAAAAAAGAAACAAGCTCATCCACTTTGGTTGTGTGTTCTTTTCCAGCTCTTCTTCTAATGTGTGTGTTAGTGGTTAATAAAGAGCTTAATGTATCACTAGCGCCACCAGCTGGTTAGAAGCGTTGATATTAATGATCCACCCACTGCAGGAGAATTACCCGCCCACTGCAGGAGAACTTCACGCCCACTAAAGGGGTCCTAAGCGTGCAGTGGGTACAGAAATAAACCGGTCCCATAGGAACTGGCCCAAACTAGCCACAATGGGACCTTACAGGAACCAGACCTGTTGATAAGAGGCACTTTAGTGACTCATTAGACTGACCCAGATCCATAAAGTGAACCGGGTTACTTTAGTGACTCATTAGACTGACCCAGATCCATAAAGTGAACCGGTTACTTTAGTGACTCATTAGACTGACCCAGATCCATAAAGTGAACCGGGTTACTTTAGTGACTCATTAGACTGACCCAGATCCATAAAGTGAACCGGGTTACTTTAGTGACTCATTAGACTGACCCAGATCCATAAAGTGAACCGGGTTACTTTAGTGACTCATTAGACTGACCCAGATCCATAAAGTGAACCGGGTTACTTTAGTGACTCATTAGACTGACCCAGATCCATAAAGTGAACCGGTTACTTTAGTGACTCATTAGACTGACCCAGATCCATAAAGTGAACCGGTTACTTTAGTGACTCATTAGACTGACCCAGATCCATAAAGTGAACCAGGTTACTTTAGTGACTCATTAGACTGACCCAGATCCATAAAGTGAACCGGGTTACTTTAGTGACTCATAGACTGACCCAGATTCATAAAGTGAACCGGGTTACTTTAGTGACTCATTAGACTGACCCAGATCCATAAAGTGAACCGAGTTACTTTAATGACTCATTAGATTGACCCAGATCCATAAAGTGAACAGAGTTTCCGTATTCGTCGGTGCATTATACGCTCCCATGTATAATACGCTTTAACCAATTATTGCCAATAAACCAGAAAAAAACGTACATAATACGCTTAGGTGTTTAATAGGCATGTAACGATTGTAATGGGTTTACCGAACCGTTTCGGTACGTCACGTTCGGTTCGGTCCACCTGCGTACCGTTTCGGTTATTTTTTCCACTCATTGAACGTTAATATATGCACCGCGGAACAAAATTTCCTGGGCGCGTTTCCGCACGGAGCTATTATCGCGAAGCACGCGCAGCTCGCGCTGCCTTTAGCCATTAGCTTCTCACTACGGTCTCCTGTTTGGGAACGTTTCTTGTTAAAAGACGAGCGGCGCGCACATTCAGCGCTGTGTGTGTGGACGTTGTTTCATGAAGAGACTGGCTCTCTCTCTCTTGGCACGTCTCACGTGAACGCGCTTGAAACTACGTCATCGGAATGTGAACACCGCAGTGAAGAACGAGCAGCTTGCAACAGCGCTAACAACAGCAGCTGCATTTAAACTACTTTTATCAGGTAAATCATATTAGTCCAGAGCAATAACACAAACTGTGAGTTTTTAAATATCTGAGTCGAAGTCTGAGTGTTGTTATTATGCGCAGGCTTTAAAGTTATTGATCCTCACTACGAACACCCATCACTCAAAAAGTGCAGAACTTTATGAAAAAACAAAAACTGATGTCAACAAGCCCTGGAGCAAAGCCCTGCCCTATGATGATGAGTGAGAGATTCAACCGTTCAAAAAGAGGTATTCTTTTATTATTATTATCTGTGGAATGTTCTGGAGAGTGATGTTAAAAATGCAAAATCAATGTATACATTTAAGAAAAAGGTCAAAAAGGACTTGCTCAAAAACTATATATGATGTAGCTTAGTGTGTTTGTGTATTACAGTTAGAAAAATTAAGTAGTTATTCATTTTGTGATGTAGTTTGTGTATTACAGTTAGAAAAATTAAGTAGTTATTCATTTTGTGATGTAGTTTGTGTATTACAGTTAGAAAAATTAAGTAGAGTTATTCATTTTGTGATGTAGTTTGAAGGTTATCATTGTTTGAACAAACTGTGAAATAAGGGGCAGATATAATAAGATTTCATCTTCTTTCTGCTCATTTCATTTTATCCTACTTGTATTCTTGTATCTGATGAAACTGTTTTGTATTGTTCTTTTAAAATGAATGAATAAACATCAAATCAAATCAAAATTATCTAAATAATCTTTTTTATTCAAAATCATAATCTTATTAACTTTTTATTTATTTATTGTGTTTTATTTCCAGTCTGGGACAGACATCCACCAGAGATCACCTGCAGCTAAGAAGTGTGTGATGACTGAACTGAACTCTGAACTTTTCCAGCACCTGTCCCACCAAGAAGAAGTTGTGAGTACAGTAATGAGGACAAATACAGCCACACTGATGCTACTGGACAAAAACTTGATTAGTTAGATTGTAAACAGTCTGTTGCTGCTTATTGTTCTGACTGTTATTGTATTTATTAATGTGGCATGACCTACGGTCATTAAATGCACCACAGTTGCTGCGATGCGATTGGTGGGTCTGGGGCTGGCTTCCTGTTTAAAACGGGCCCAGCTCTCAGGGTTGACATGTCATCCGCCTTCCGGCGGCGGTGCTAGCTGTGTCGCGCTAGCAGGTGCATGGTCGCGATGTACTGTTCTCGCGACCATTAATTACAAGCTTCCTGTTTCCCTCTGCTGTTGAGGTGGAACACGGTGAGCAGTGAAGCGCCAGTTTTTCTGTTTCTTACACATTCAGATTTTAACTAATATTTATGTTTGGTAGCTGCTGCTGTTTGTCCTTGGCGACAGTCTGCCTCCTGTGTTGTTCGTGGCCGTGTCTACTGTTGCCCCGACTGGTTCTGCCTCCCTTCCGGATCGTCCCTCGCCTGCCGGCTGGTCCTGGGACTGTTTGGTGCCCGCTGTCTGGACGGCATGGCGTGGGCTACGTCACGCGTCCTGCAGGCCGAGCTGAAGCAGACTGATGCCAGCTCAACCACTCATACAGGCGTCGGTTTGAGTGGCGTCTCTTTGGGAGCAGCGGATCTCACCAGGGCAGACTCTGGACTACTGTTTTACTGATTGAGCATCTCTCAGGCGGTGACATTAACACTGGTGTATGATTTTATGTGTGAGATTGTCCTGTTTTTAGAGTATTGCACTTTTATTGTTTAATTGAGCTTTAACTACCTTTTTAAACTGTAAATATTTTAACTTTAGTATTTTAGCCTTTCTTTTAAACTGTAAATATTTTAATTTAGGATTTTATTTAATTAAACTACTGTGCAATTTATTGTCTGTGTGAACTTGTCTCATGCCTCATCTGCAACGGGTCTATGTGCCTTAAGGGTAACTTTTAGTAAAGCTTTTAACCAAATTCACTTCTTTTATTAAAAATAGATTATTTATTTTTTTAAACTAAAGTTCCCTAATTTTATCAACACCCGTCCGGCTACATTTGGCGTTGTTTGGTAGTTTTTGCAGTTTTGAGGCTGGGACACTTTCACAATTTTTTTTTTTGACCAATAGTAAAAGATTTATTTATTTTTTTGTGTGTGCGTGTGATAAGGACAAACGGCAGCGGCTCACTTGTTTTTAGCTTGTAATTTATTTGTTTTTAGCTTGTAATTTATTTATTTTAAAAAGGGATCAGCATGCCTCTACTGTGGCGCTGGTTATGTGAGTGGCTCTCGGGGTTTGGAGTGCCATGTCCGCTGTGTTCCGACCCTGGTGGCAAGCTTGATCGACGGGACGTCGATTCAGTTTGCGGGGGTGAATGTGGCATGACCTACGGTCATTAAATGCACCACAGTTGCTGCGATGCGATTGGTGGGTCTGGGGCTGGCTTCCTGTTTAAAACGGGCCCAGCTCTCAGGGTTGACATGTCATCCGCCTTCCGGCGGCGGTGCTAGCTGTGTCGCGCTAGCAGGTGCATGGTCGCGATGTACTGTTCTCGCGACCATTAATTACAAGCTTCCTGTTTCCCTCTGCTGTTGAGGTGGAACACGGTGAGTAGTGAAGCGCCAGTTTTTCTGTTTCTTACACATTCAGATTTTAACTAATATTTATGTTTGGTAGCTGCTGCTGTTTGTCCTTGGCAACAGTCTGCCTCCTGTGTTGTTCGTGGCCGTGTCTACTGTTGTCCCGACTGGTTCTGCCTCCCTTCCGGATCGTCCCTCGCCTGCCGGCTGGTCCTGGGACTGTTTGGTGCCTGCTGTCTGGACGGCGTGGCGTGGGCTACGTCACGCGTCCTGCAGGCCGAGCTGAAGCAGACTGATGCCAGCTCAACCACTCATACAGGCGTCGGTTTGAGTGGCGTCTCTTTGGGAGCAGCGGATCTCACCAGGGCGGACTCTGGGCTACTGTTTTACTGATTGAGCATTTCTCAGGCGGTGACATTAACACTGGTGTATGATTTTATGTGTGAGATTGTCCTGTTTTTAGAGTATTGCACTTTTATTGTTTAATTGAGCTTTAACTACCTTTTTAAACTGTAAATATTTTAACTTTAGTATTTTAGCCTTTCTTTTAAACTGTAAATATTTTAATTTAGGATTTTATTTAATTAAACTACTGTGCAATTTATTGTCTGTGTGAACTTGTCTCATGCCTCATCTGCAACGGGTCTATGTGCCTTAAGGGTAACTTTTAGTAAAGCTTTTAACCAAATTCACTTCTTTTATTAAAAATAGATTATTTATTTTTTTAAACTAAAGTTCCCTAATTTTATCAACACCCGTCCGGCTACATTAAGATTTTTTATTATTGTAAAAAATAGTTTTATTGTAGAGTGCTGTTTATTTAAAATATCATCCAAATGGGTCACTTTT
>JBBPBX010093807.1:0-13489 GCA_038048925.1 Garcialebias charrua
ACATCGGACCTCAGTAACTCATATACAAAGGTCCATTTCACATTCCCAGCACATTATTTTCACAAAAAGTCAAACCCTTTATATAAACCAAAGGTTTGTATGTAGACAATACATAGAAATGCATCATGAGAAATTTGTTGGTTTCAAATGTAGCTTATGTATTGAATATAGTGACTAAAATTAATGCGGCTTCTGCTCCACTTTATTTCTGATGCAAAGCTGATAGAACAAAATACTTTAAGTATCATGAACATTTTTTCTTTGGTTTTTGACAGTTATTTTTCCATTCACAGTTTTGATGAGATGAAAGCTAAAAGCAAATCTCAAATCAAATTTGTGACGAGAACAATTAAATTATATTCAAAACATACAATGTGTAGAGCATTTCCACATTTGTATACCATATTTTTCTCATATTTCTGTTCTAAACCATTTCCTTTGTATATTGATTTAATATGTGACTGTTTAAATTTATAAACTCATCAACTATAACATCATATAACAATAATATTTTATTGAAGAGGTGGCTTTCTGAACACGACAGTTAAAACCAACAATGATAACAGTAAATCTAAGAAAATACAACATAACCAAACATTAGGTGCACCTCAGGGAATTTAAAAGGGATTGATTCATAGATTACCATGATATTATATGTGTGTGGGTGTGTGTGGTGGGGTACTTTTGATTTTTTTTAAACATAATCCAACATAAAAAAATCATCTTTCTTTTTAGTCCATCTCCTCTGTAAGAAAAGATCTAGCATTCCTTGAAAGAATCTAAACTCTTGAGTTTTCATGCCAGAGTTTAGACTAAAGTCATCTTGTGTTGAAAAATGACAGAGTTGTGGTCAAACCTTGAAAGTAATATGCACAATCTTGCGCAAAATCCTGCGTAATGTTACATGATCTGTTATTATTCAGAGTACTTGTTGTCAACAACTATCAACCATCACTGGACCATGTACTCCTTGGTCAGTTGGTCATCATTATCTACACGTAGACTCTCTCACTGGTTCATTTTTATCTTTAAATCACCTCTTGTTCTGCTACCATTATATATCTCCTCCCACGTGTCACGTCGTCAGTGCAGTTACAGCGTGCGCTCTCAGGACATCATTACTTGCAGCGTTCCCTCAGTGTAGACTGAACTTGACAAAAAGGCCTGTTCTTACTTACCTCTGATCTGACTCTGTTCAAAACCAGACTGAAGACCCACTTGTTCAGAAAAGCTTTCAGTGTGTAACTTTTATTACTTTTGGTATTTTAGTATGTAGCATTTTTTTTATTTCCATTGCCTTCTTTTATTACTGTTGTTTTTATTCTATTTTCACTGATTTATTGTACCGGTTTTATGTGTTCTGTCCTGTTAAGCACCTTGGTCAATGCAAGGCATTGTAGGAAAGTGCTATACAAATAAAGTTTATTATTATTATTATTATTACTCAGCTCCTGTAACCTGTAACACCTTGCAACAAAGAACTAAAATTGTCCACCTTTATTTCTTTAGGGGATTTTAAACATTTGATAAGGTCAATAGAAACAAAGCCCATATGTTCTTGTTTTTAGTATTTACCTTGTTTTACAGAACCCTCATTTATTGCTTTTTAACACTACTTTCATTTTAACTACATTTCTATTGTAGTTTATTGTCATTATTGTTTATTGTTAATGTTGTACTTTCTGTCTGGAACAGGTCTCTCTTGTAAATGAGTCCTTGTGTCTCAATGAGACTAGCCTGTATAAAAAAAGATTGAATGAGAAACTACTACCACACCTACTTTGTATTTTCAGCTCTCCATTTTTTTAATTGACTGAGTTATAGTTATTTTTGTGTGTGATACTAGTGGTTTTTGTGGTGGCCATCTTGGTTTAGACTGCCTCCAAAAGTTAATTAGCCATTCACCAAATGACCACTTTATGAAAGTTTCATGACAATAAGATCTGTTCAGTGATTTAAGAAATAAATGAAAACTGATCATGTGAACAAGAAAACATTTTAATGTGGATTTAAAGGATATTTGTGCAATACGTAATGCTCAGACAACATTGTTTATTGCACCACATACCATCTCCTTTTACTTGTTTACTTTGTTCTGCACTGGCTATGTTCTCCGTATGAATTCTAATCATGACAGCAAAGTGATCTGTTTTGAGCTTGAGGTTTGTGTTGAGCTAAAAAACCTCAGAGGCAGCACATCTTCAGGCACTTTTCTCCCTGCTGACCAGTAAACACTCATATGAACAAGTAAAAAGATGCAGACACAGATGTGAATCCTCCAAGCTCGCCGGTGGATTGCTTGTACTCTTTTTTATTTTCCAACTCAAACAGCAGATGAGTCACTGAGCTCTGGGAATTGTCAACCTGGCAGCTTCACCATGAAGCAGATGACAAATTCAGAGTTTATTCAAACAAAGAGACTCCAACAAATAAGAAACTTCAGATGTGATTAAAGCATCTGCTTTCTAGGGTTTGTGTGTGAGTTGCTTGAGATGCTGAGAACACTAATTGTGTTGTCCAGCAACAGTTCACAATGTGTAGCTGACGGGAAATAAGAAGGGAAATAAACTCAACATGGGTTTTAAATACATTTACCCTAGTGCTTTTGTTTGTATACATAAAGATGCACTAATATTCAACTTTATTTATTTTTTCCCCCTAACTTTATGAACAGCAGTGGTGAGTGGTTAGAGCAGTTGCCCTCCAGAGAGATGTGGGTGTTTGATTCCAAAACTATGCAGTCCCATGTCAAAGTGTTCATATAGGCCAGTCAGACACTGAAGCTCTCATTCACTCTGATGTGTCCCATTGGTGTATGAATGTGTGTGGATGGGTAAATTAGGATACATGTACATATTGTGCCGTAAAACACATTGAGTATGGTTGGATAGAAAGGTGCTATATGTGTACAGTCCATTTACCATAATGTGACTTGTTAATTTTTAATATTGGTGGCAGTAATTTGAAATGCAACACTTGGCAAATGAATAAATACATTTAAGGAAGGCGTAAGGACTAAAGAATATCTTGAAGAATTACAAAATCCTTACCAACTTGCATGTCCGAGTTTCAAACTGAGATGACAGGCTTTTGACTGTTTTGGTCAAATACATTTTTTTTAAATACAATATGCACAAACATGTGGAAGATATCTGATAAAGGCCAAAATAAAATAAAATAAAATAAAACAGTTGAATAATAGCTAAAGAAGCAGGAAAAAAAAAGCTTAAATTACCAGAAGCAAGTAGAAAGCACATTTTTTGCTGAATTAGGCAGAAAAAAAGTTTAAATGAGTGCAAAAATTGTGGAATTAGCGGAAAAAGCTCACATTACCATAAAACAGCTAAAAACTAGCTGAGATGTCAGAAATAGCTGAAACTTACAGAAACAAGCTGGAAGGAGCATTATGTCAGGCAATCTTAGCACTAAGTGATGGTAATGCTTAGCTGACACCAAACTGTGAGGATTTCAGATTTCATCAGTTTTTATTTAACTCTTGAGTTTAGTATTTTGTTTTCATTTATCCTCTGTTTCTTGATTATTATTTATTTTCCTGTTTCTGCTCCTTCCCTGCCCCCTCCACCTGATCCCATCCTGTCACAGGGGTTGGTAATTTTGGTTTGTTTGTCTTTATATCCCTTTTGATTTGGTTCTCTTTAGTTCGGCATTAGGTACACTCACATGTCTGATCTCTGTTCTTGTATCAAATCACCGTGAGTTCTGATGAGTGTGTTGTTGCCATGTCAGCATTTTGTGTAGTTTGAGGAGTAAATCTTTTTTTTTTTTCACTCCATATCCAGCCTGATCTATCTGAACTTTGGATCTTCACAACCAAAGACCATGACAAAAATGTCACCTCAGTATCTTTAGAATCGACTGAGCTGTTGCGTGGAAAAAAAGGCATATTTGTAGTTATTTTTGTATTTTCTTGGACTGATTGTGTGTGGCAGCCATCTTAAGTTAGACTCACACCAAAAGGCACTGGCATTCAGAATTAAATCTAAGGTTGGTCTGAAACATTTTCAGCATGCAAAACTTTATTTTCTGAGCCAGGGAGATTCAGTGCATGTTACATGATGTAAGTACTGGATGGGTTTTATTACCACCATGTGTGCCGATAACCCAAATAGATACTAGAAGTTGATTCAGCAGGACTTGTAACAGCTTCTTTTTATCGTCTCAAGGCACCACTGCGGTTGAGTAGTTCTTGAAACTGGGTCTGCCATTTGAGTTAACAGTTTGAAGCACTTCACATCTCTGTATGACAAGAGCTGATGCAGTTCCCCCCAGGGCTCTTACAAGATATCTCCTCGTGACAGCGCTCCCTCTTCAGCTTCGAGCAGGAATGCCTGGTCCCGGTGTAGGCGACTCAATCGGGTGGGGTGGTTGGTGCAATTCAGGGGGCGGCGACTGGGGCCAGAGGCAGAAAGAGACAAAGAGTCGATGAAGAAAGTAGCTTAAAGGAGAAAAAAACGAGCCAAAGTGGGAAAGTGAGAATGTGGATTTTGTGACAGAGGTGAGAAAAACAACCGGAGACGCAGTTGTCATTGACATTTACCATTACCGGATCCCCTTCCCAAAGGCAGTGTAGGACTCAAAACCAGAGAAAACTGAGTCCATAAAAAGTTTTATTTTTTTATTCTGATGATTCTTCTTTATTTATTGTCTGTCTCTTTGAATTAGCCCACAGTGCCTGCAGGACAGCACGCATCCCTCTGAACTAGCCTTCCGTGCCAAGCATCTCAAGTGATGCATTGGAAATGTAACATCCCCCGTACACTGCCGCGTGTCCTGATTATAGAAGGGAATGAGGGCGGCACACTGTGTGTGTTTGACCAGTGAACTGGAGATAGGATGCATGATTCTCTGCTGCAGGGAGGGAAGGGAGTGGGGGGTGAGGCACAGTTAGCTCCAGAGGAAGAAGAAGAAAAAGAGGGGGAAAAAAAACAAATAAGCAAATAGGATTAAAAAGGACAGAGAAAAGAAGGAGCAGATGAGAGCGAGAGGGATGCGTGTTGTTTACCACTCAGCCTCATAGCTTCTGTAATAACTTTGTCCACATGCACATGGGATCTAAGTAAATTAGCCTTATTGGAATTCCAGGTGACACTCACAGAATCATATTAACCGATGCATAATTTCTTCAGAGTTGGAGACCTCTTCGACAGCCTTTTATTTCCAGGTGGAGCAAAACATTTATTTCATTTTTATTTAATTACCAAAGAGCTGAAGCAGAGGCCAGGCCATTTCTCCAAAGCAGCTCTGCTCTCCACACACGCTGCACCGTGCACTTTCTTTGTTTCTCGCAAAGTCAAACATCAATCTGCGCTCCACTGGCGGAGCGAGGCGATATTATGGGGGAAACAATTTGAGGGGGGAGAGTGGGGGTAAGCGAAGAGGCACTCAGGTGGAGAGAAATACTGCCGTGCTTGACAAGGATGTGTGCTTTGGGGGATAACCATATGGCTGAGGCAAAAATAATAATTCAGGCAACGAAAGAAGAGGTCAAATAGATGGTGAGGCTGAAGAAGAGGAGGCTGAAGAGGGGCAGTGACGTGATGAAGAAGTAGGGGATGAGTGCAGCACAGGGAGACGTGTCTGTAGGAAAGTGACACAAGACGGACTGTTAAGGATATTGTGCTTTTCAGCTTTACAACCAGAACGTACCATGTGTGAAACATTTCAGGGATGTTGTCTGCTCTGAAATTAGCCCTGAATCACAAGTAAATACAGCACACAGCATTATTTGAAGCAAATCCCTCACCACATTCCATACCCAAATTATGAACTAAGATCGTCTTATCTTCAAAAATGATAGCCTTTTTGAGCAACTCTTGAAATTAATGTTATGTAATATGTATGAAAACATGCAATGTGGCACAAGCATGCACATTTACTTAGCCCTTAGAATATGTGTTGGGGATTACACTCAACAACTACCATGGCAAATTTTAACTCACTGTCTGTAAAATCTATTGAGGTATGGTATTTGTGGGTAGCACAGTGACACAGTTGGTGGAGCTGCCGCCTCTGAGCAAGCAGGTCGCCCTGGTTCAAATCCTGCGGCCTTTCTGGGTGGAGTTTGCATGTTCTCTCCGTGCATGCATGGGTTTTCTACGGGTGCTCCAGTTTCCTCCCACAGACCAAAAACATGCATGTTAGACTGATTGGTAACTCTAAATTGACCCTAGGTGAGAGTGAGAAAGTTAATGGTTGTCTCACTTGTCTCTATAAGTGTCCCATGGACTGGAGACCTGTCCAGGGTGTTCCTCGTCACTTGCACAATGACTGCTGGATATGGGCACCAGTGACCCCCATGACACACAAAGGAAGAAGCAGGTCAAGTTGATGTATGGATGCGTGGATGGACGTATGTATGTGTGTATGTACAGTATGTATGTATGTATGCATGCATGGATGGATGGATGGATGGATGGATGGATGGATGGCAGACTGCCATGCAAGGCGCCATCCAGTCCTACCGGGAGCAACTCGGGGTTAAGTGTCTTGCCCAGGGACACAACGACACACATGGTGTGGGGAACCGGGATTCGAACCTCCAACCTTCCGATCGGGAGAAGACTGCCATTACCACTACGCCACGGCCCCCCATATATGTATGTATATATGTATGTATGTAAGGATGTATGTATGTATGTATGTATGTATGTATGTATGTGTGTATGGATGTATGTATATATGTATGTATGGATGTATATATGGATGTATGTATATATGGATGTATGGATGTATATATGGATGTATGGATGTATGTGTGTATGGATGTATGTATATATGTATGGATGGATGTGTATATGGATGTATGTGTGTATGGATGTATGGATATATGGATGTATGGCTATATAGATGTATATATGGATGTATGTATGTACTGTATGTATGGATGTATGTATATATGGATGTATTGATGTATGGATAAATGGATGTATGTATATATGGATGTATGGATATATGGATGTATGTATATATGGATGTATGGATGTATGGATAAATGGATGTATGTATATATGGATGTATATATGTATGTATGTATATATGGATGTATGAATATATGGATGTATGAATATATGTAATGTATGTATGGATGGATTTATAAATGGATGTATGGATGTATGGGTTTATGGATGTATGCATGTATGGATATATGGATGTATGGATGTATGGATATATGGATGTATGGATGTATGGATGTATGGATATATGGATATATGGATGTATGGATATATGGATGTATGTATATATGGATGTATGTATATATGGATGTATGGATGTATGGATATATGGATGTATGGATGTATGGATATATGGATATATGTATGTATGGATATATGGATGTATGTATATATGGATGTATGGATATATGGATGTATGGATATATGGATATATGTATGTATGGATATATGGATGTATGTATATATGGATATATGGATATATGGATGTATGGATGTATGGATATATGGATATATGGATGTATGGATATATGGATGTATGTATATATGGATGTATGGATATATGGATGGATGTATGGATGTATGGGTTTATGGATGTATGTATGTATGGATATATGGATGTATGGATGTATGGATATATGGATGTATGGATGTATGGATGTATGGATATATGGATGTATGGATGTATGGATATATGGATGTATGGCTGTATGGATGTATGGATATATGGATATATGGATGTATGTATATATGGATGTATGGATATATGGATGTATGAATATATGTACTGTATGTATGGATGGATTTATAAATGTATGTATGGATGTATGGATGTATGGGTTTATGGATGTATGTATGTATGGATATATGGATGTGTGGATGTATGGATATATGGATGTATGGATGTATGGATATATGGATGTATGGATGTATGGATGTATGGATGTATGGATGTATGGATATATGGATGTATGGATATATGGATGTATGGATATATGGATGTATGTATATATGGATGTATGTATATGTGGATGTATGTATATATGGATGTATGTATATATGGATGTATGGATATATGGATGGATGTATGGATGTATGGGTTTATGGATGTATGTATGTATGGATATATGGATGTATGGATGTATGGATATATGGATGTATGGATGTATGGATGTATGGATATATGGATGTATGGATGTATGGATATATGGATGTATGGATGTATGGATGTATGGATGTATGTATATATGGATGTATGGATATATGGATGTATGAATATATGTACTGTATGTATGGATGGATTTATAAATGGATGTATGGATGTATGGATGTATGGGTTTATGGATGTATGTATGTATGGATATATGGATGTATGGATGTATGGATATATGGATGTATGGATGTATGGATGTATGGATGTATGGATGTATGGATGTATGGATATATGGATGTATGGATGTATGGATATATGGATGTATGGATGTATGGATGTATGGATGTATGTATATATGGATGTATGGATATATGGATGTATGAATATATGTACTGTATGTATGTATGGATTTATAAATGGATGTATGGATGTATGGATGTATGGGTTTATGGATGTATGTATGTATGTATGGATATATGGATGTATGGATGTATGGATATATAAGAGGGGCAGTGACGTGATGAAGAAGTAGGGGATGAGTGCAGCACAGGGAGATGTGTCTGTAGGAAAGTGACACAAGACGGACTGTTAAGAATATTGTGCTTTTCAGCTTTACAACCAGAACGTACCGTGTGTGAATCATTTCAGGCATGTTGTCTGCTCTGAAATTAGCCCTGAATCACAAGTAAATACAGCACAGAGCATTATTTGAAGCAAATCCCTCACCACATTCCATACCCAAATTATGAACTAAGATCGTCTTATCTTCAAAAATGATAGCCTTTTTGAGCAACTCTTGAAATTAATGTTATGTAATATGTATGAAATCATGCAATGTGGCACAAGCATGCACATTTTCTTAGCCCTTAGAATATGTGTTGGGGATTACACTCAACAACTACCATGGCAAATTTTAACTCACTGTCTGTAAAATTTATTGAGGTATGGTATTTTTGGGTAGCACAGTGACACAGTTGGTGGAGCTGCCGCCTCTGAGCAAGCAGGTTGTCCTGGTTCAAATCCTGCGGCCTTTCTGGGTGGAGTTTGCATGTTCTCTCCGTGCATGCATGGGTTTTCTACGGGTGCTCCAGTTTCCTCCCACAGACCAAAAACATGCATGTTAGACTGATTGGTAACTCTAAATTGACCCTAGGTGAGAGTGAGAAAGTTAATGGTTGTCTCACTTGTCTCTATAAGTGTCCCATGGACTGGAGACCTGTCCAGGGTGTTCCTCGTCACTCGCACAATGACTGCTGGATATGGGCACCAGTGACCCCCATGACACACAAAGGAAGAAGCAGGTCAAGTTGATGTATGGATGCGTGGATGGACGTATGTATGTGTGTATGTACAGTATGTATGTATGTATGCATGCATGGATGGATGGATGGATGGATGGATGGATGGATGGCAGACTGCCATGCAAGGCGCCATCCAGTCCTACCGGGAGCAACTCGGGGTTAAGTGTCTTGCCCAGGGACACAACGACACACATGGTGTGGGGAACCGGGATTCGAACCTCCAACCTTCCGATCGGGAGAAGACTGCCATTACCACTACGCCACGGCCCCCCATATATGTATGTATATATGTATGTATGTAAGGATGTATGTATGTATGTATGTATGTATGTATGTATGTATGTATGTATGTATGTATGTATGTATGTATGTATGTGTGTATGGATGTATGTATATATGTATGTATGGATGTATATATGGATGTATGTATATATGGATGTATGGATGTATATATGGATGTATGGATGTATGTGTGTATGGATGTATGTATATATGTATGGATGGATGTGTATATGGATGTATGTGTGTATGGATGTATGGATATATGGATGTATGGCTATATACTTGTAGATGTATATATGGATGTATGTATGTACTGTATGTATGGATGTATGTATATATGGATGTATTGATGTATGGATAAATGGATGTATGTATTTATGGATGTATGGATATATGGATGTATGTATATATGGATGTATGGATGTATGGATAAATGGATGTATGTATATATGGATGTATATATGTATGTATGTATATATGGATGTATGAATATATGGATGTATGAATATATGTAATGTATGTATGGATGGATTTATAAATGGATGTATGGATGTATGGGTTTATGGATGTATGCATGTATGGATATATGGATGTATGGATGTATGGATATATGGATGTATGGATGTATGGATGTATGGATATATGGATATATGGATGTATGGATATATGTATGTATGTATATATGGATGTATATATGTATGTATGTATATATGGATGTATGAATATATGGATGTATGAATATATGTAATGTATGTATGGATGGATTTATAAATGGATGTATGGATGTATGGGTTTATGGATGTATGCATGTATGGATATATGGATGTATATATGTATGTATGTATATATGGATGTATGAATATATGGATGTATGAATATATGTAATGTATGTATGGATGGATTTATAAATGGATGTATGGATGTATGGGTTTATGGATGTATGCATGTATGGATATATGGATGTATGGATGTATGGATATATGGATGTATGGATGTATGGATGTATGGATATATGGATATATGGATGTATGGATGTATGGATATATGGATATATGGATGTATGGATATATGGATGTATGTATATATGGATGTATGTATATATGGATGTATGGATGTATGGATATATGGATGTATGGATGTATGTATGGATATATGGATATATGAATGTATGTATATATGGATGTATGGATATATGGATGTATGGATATATGGATATATGTATGTATGGATATATGGATGTATGTATATATGGATATATGATATATGGATGTATGGATGTATGGATATATGGATATATGGATGTATGGATATATGGATGTATGTATATATGGATGTATGGATATATGGATGGATGTATGGATGTATGGGTTTATGGATGTATGTATGTATGGATATATGGATGTATGGATGTATGGATATATGGATGTATGGATGTATGGATGTATGGATATATGGATGTATGGATGTATGGATATATGGATGTATGGCTGTATGGATGTATGGATATATGGATATATGGATGTATGTATATATGGATGTATGGATATATGGATGTATGAATATATGTACTGTATGTATGGATGGATTTATAAATGTATGTATGGATGTATGGGTTTATGGATGTATGTATGTATGGATATATGGATGTATGGATGTATGAATATATGGATGTATGGATGTATGGATATATGGATGTATGGATGTATGGATATATGGATGTATGGATGTATGGATATATGGATGTATGGATATATGGATGTATGGATATATGGATGTATGTATATATGGATGTATGTATATGGATGTATGTATATATGGATGTATGTATATATGGATGTATGGATATATGGATGGATGTATAGATGTATGGGTTTATGGATGTATGTATGTATGGATATATGGATGTATGGATGTATGGATATATGGATTTATGGATGTATGGATGTATGGATGTATGGATATATGGATGTATGGATGTATGGATATATGGATGTATGGATGTATGGATGTATGGATGTATGTATATATGGATGTATGGATATATGGATGTATGAATATATGTACTGTATGTATGAATGGATTTATAAATGGATGTATGGATGTATGGATGTATGGGTTTATGGATGTATGTATGTATGGATATATGGATGTATGGATGTATGGATATATGGATGTATGGATGTATGGATGTATGGATGTATGGATGTATGGATATATGGATGTATGGATGTATGGATATATGGATGTATGGATGTATGGATGTATGGATGTATGTATATATGGATGTATGGATATATGGATGTATGAATATATGTACTGTATGTATGGATGGATTTATAAATGGATGTATGGATGTATGGATGTATGGGTTTATGGATGTATGTATGTATGGATATATGGATGTACGGATGTATGGATATATGTATGTATGGATGTATGGATATATGGATGTATGGATATATGGATGTATGGATGTATGGATATATGGATGTATGGATATATGGATGAATGTATATATATATATGTATGTATGTATGTATGTATGTATGTATGTATGTATGTATGTATGTATGTATGTATGTATGTATGTATGTATGTATGTATGTATGTATGTATGTATGTATGTATGTATGTATGTATGTATGTATGTATGTATGTATGTATGTATGTATGTATGTATGTATATATGGATGGATGGATATATGTACTGTATGTATAGATGGATTTATAAATGGATGTATGGATGTATGGATATATGGATGTATGGATGTATGGATATATGGATGTATGGATATATGGATGTATGTATATATGGATGTATGGATATATGGATGGATGTATGTATGGATGTATATATGTATGTATGTATGTATGTATGTATGTATGTATGTTATGTATGTATGTATGTATGTATGTATGTATGTATGTATATATGTATGTATGTATGTATGTATGTATGTATGTATGTATGTATGTATGTATGTATGTATGTATGTATGTATGTATGTATGTATGTATGTATGTATGTATGTATGTATGTATGTATGTATGTATGTATGTATGTATGTATGTATGTATGTATGTATGTATGTATGTATTGTTACGGCTGCAGTGGTTTTTGGTTCTGCAGGCCTTCTGCAGGTGTTTTGTGTTGCCCTGATTGGTGCACTCCCTATTATTTAGCTGCCATGCATGCAGCAGGAGAGAGGCTTTTCCCCCTTCCTCCTCCTCAGAACACCATTTTGGTTTGGTTTGTACCTTATGGTTGGTGTTGGTGAGTTTTGTCTACAATAATCATTTTGGGTTTCTCATTTTAGGCATTCATTTATTCATTTATCTAGCAGGTATTCATTTTTCTAGGTTTCTTAGTTCTAGAATAATTTAATAAATACCTTTTTTATTTAATCACAAAATCCTTGTGTGGTCTCCTTTAATGTTACCCCACCAAATGAGCCTGGTGGACGTAACATTGTGGGGGCTCGTCTTACGCTGAACCTTGTGGGGTTTTTTTTTCCTGCTTGGTTGATTTGATTGGTTTTTTGTCGGTTTTGGTCTTGCTTTTGTTGTGGTGTGTTCCTTGTGTGTTTGCTTGGAGGTCCATGAGGATTTTGTTTGTTTTGGTATTTTGTGGGCTTTCTTTTTGAGGGGGGAGGAAAGTCTTGCTGGTTAAATAAGTGAGTGCTGACTGGTGTTTGTTGTTTTGGCTACTCCATTTTTAGTCGACCCTGTTTTTTGTTTTTGTTTGTTATTTTTGGGCTGGATTCTGGGCTGAGGGCACCGCC
>JBBPBX010093808.1:0-13489 GCA_038048925.1 Garcialebias charrua
CGGTGCACGCATGACTAAGCTCAGACCCGTGGTTTGTTTTAAGGAAGCAGCAGCTGTAAAAACACTTGGTTCTGCCGTTCATGCTCCACTCCGCTGTTTAAATGGTGAAAAAGATTCGTAGTTCAGACCTTTCTTCGGGACTATTTTCAGCATCGTCTACAAAAACATTTTTTATGCCCTCATCTGACAATTTAATCCAAACTAGCTCAGAACATTGTTTTCCCCCCTCAGCAGCGTGCAGCGCTCTTCATATCTGCCGTGTTTACATGTTGTGCTGAAAGTCTCGCGCGCGGCTCCTGCAGCCTGCAGGAAGGAGGGGGGCGAGTGGGGGCCCGCGCGACAGCAGGAGGATCCTCGATATACACGATATAGCCCTTTTAACCATCGTACATTTAAAATATCGCGATACATCGAGTATATTCGATATATCGCCCACCCCTACATCCATCCATCCATCTTCTTCTGCTTATCCGGGGTCGGGTCGCGGGGGTAGCAGCCTAAGTAGGGAGGCCCAGACTTCCCTCTCCCCAGCCACTTGGAGCAGCTCCTCCGGGGGAATCCCAAGGCGTTCCCAGGCCAGCCGAGAAACATAGTCCCTCCAGCGTGTCCTGGGTCTTCCTCTGGGTCTCCTCCCGGTGGGACATGCCCGGAACACCTCACCAGGGAGGCGTCCAGGAGGCATCCTAACCAGATGCCCGAGCCACCTCAACTGGCTCCTCTCGATGTGGAGAAGCAGCGGCTCTACTCCGAGTCCCTCCCGGATGACTGAGCTTCTCACCCTATCTCTAAGGGAGAGTCCAGCCACCCTGCGGAGAAAACTCATTTCAGCCGCTTGTATCCGAGATCTTGTTCTTTCGGTCATAACCCAAAGCTCATGACCATAGATGAGGGTGGGAACGTAGATCGATCGGTAAATTGAGAGCTTTGCCTTTTGACTCAGCTCTCTCTTCACCACGACAGACCGGTACAGCGCCCGCTTCACTGCGGACGCTGCACCTATCCGCCTATCGATCTCACGCTCCAGTTTTCCCTCATTCGTGAACAAGATCCCGAGATACTTAAACTCCTCCACTTGGGGCAGGACCTCCTCCCCGACCCGGAGAGGGCATGCTACCCTTTTCCGGCTCAAGACCATGGCCTCGGATTTGGAGGAACTGATCCTCATCCCGGCCGCATCACACTCGGCTGCAAACCGCTCCAGTGAAAGTTGTAAATCACGAACTGATGAAGCCAATAGGACCACATCATCTGCAAAAAACAGAGAAGCGATTCTAAGGTCACCAAAACGGATCCTCTCAACACCTTGGCTGCGCCTAGAAATTCTGTCCATAAAAGTTATGAACAGAATCGGTGACAAAGGGCAACCTTGGCGGAGTCCAACTCTCACCGGAAACGAGCCTGACTTACTGCCGGCAATGCGGACCAAGCTCTGACACCGGTCGTACAGGGACCTAACAGCCCTTATCAAAGGCCTTCATTGCTGTGTTTCAAGCCAACCTCCTGTTGGAATCTCAGAAGGAGGCTTTTAACACACGCAAAAGGACCCATCTGTCCAAAACAATCAATAATCATGTAGCAATCAAATGTTTTAGGCCAGATGGCCAACAAAAACCGCCTGAGGACACCACTACAAATTGTACTACTTATTGTAATTTTGTGACCCATTAAAAAAATTCTGTTCAATTATTAAAAGTTGGTCCTAAACACTCGGTTTACTGAAAATGACCAAACTACCGGTACACTTATTTTTACTTTCCATAATGCTATTTCCTCACAGCTCAACATTTTTAAGAATATGCTGGTGTAGATTCTCAGTCGTCCAGGACATGATAAAATCAAAAAAGGCGTTCAATACAGAACAACTGGACTTTATTTGTAACAAACAAGACGTTTCGCTCATCATCCGATAAGCTTTCTCAATTACGCCTTTTTTGATTTTTAAGAATAATGATGCATCTTATTAGCTTTTGTAGCACCAAGCCATTCAAACCTGTAAAATTGAAACTTTTGAGCCAATATAGAGCCAAATGAAGCAGCGAAGTCATCTGCAGCTTCAAACGTCATTTGTCACATGACGGTGGTGTTTGATACGAGCTCTGACGCGGTGTTATGAATCAGTCTGCTTCATGAAGTATAACGAAGCTCCGAAGCCTCGGTTTCGTTTGTCCATCATCATTTAAAAGTAAAAATATCTCATAGATGTGTTGAGTTTTTCCACAGTTTGTTTGTTTAAAGTAAAACATCACATTCATAACTATTCAAATAACATCACATTCATAACTATTCAAATGTAACAAAGTATCTTGTAGAAATGATTTCATTATGAAGACCTAAAGCCAGATGACAGCTAATTGAACAGAGGAAAGTTTGTAATATACTGAGAAAACTGCTGCTTTGTGTCAATTAAATTCTTTATTAAAGTTGATTAATCAGACTTTATGATGATAAGACTTTATTGGCAGATAAATCTGAAAAAAAAAAAACACAAACAAAAAATAAAAAAGAGTCTGAGAGTTTTGAGTGACACGTTCAGCTGAACGTATTCTGAACAAGTTTTAAAATGTATTGTTGAAAACCCTTTAACATCTGAGGTACAAGGTAGATCAGACATCTGAAGTCCATCAGGTTAAGGGTGGGTCCATGGAGCAGTGGTTTGTGGTACAAAACAAGAAAGTTGCAGGTTCAAAACTTTGCTGGAGGAGTTAGAGTTTGATGTTCTTCCTGTACTTGTGTGGGTTTTCTGTGGGCACTCCAGTTTCTTCCCACGGTCCGAACCATGCATGTGAGGTTTTCTGCAGGTTCTAAATGATTTATCTTGTTTGTCTGCGTGTGACTGGAGATAGACACCAGCTTCTCTTGACCTTGAACAGGCAGAAGCAGATAAAATAAATGGATTGATGGAGCATGGATGTTTTCATGTGCATGTTCTCATTATCTTCTCATTTGTCCTCTCAGGGCTGTGGGTAAAACATGTCTGCTCATCAGCTACACCACCAATGCCTTCCCAGGAGAATACATCCCTACAGTGTAAGACACACAAAATACCACCTAATGATAATTTGTGTTGACGTTAAAGAGAAAAGTGCAGGAAGCTCAAGCAAAGATAAAAAGTTTGAGGTTTTCACAGGAAAACACCTGCATTTGTCTGAAATTGCATATCTTTGTTGTGTTCCCTCCCTGCAGCTTCGACAACTACTCTGCCAACGTGATGGTGGATGGGAAACCAGTGAACCTGGGTCTGTGGGACACAGCGGGACAGGAGGACTACGACAGACTCCGACCCCTGTCCTACCCACAGACGGTATGTTTCACACAGAGTGCGTGTGTTCGTGCATCAGACCCAACAATTGATGCTTCCTGCACTGTGCTGCATTGATCAGCGTCCGTTATCCCGTGTTGAACACTTGTGTCTTTGTCAGCGTCGACTTGGACTTATTCTCTGGGCTCTAAGTGTGAAACAGTCCAGCTCAGCAGAGTGGGGCCCTGTTTCTACAGTACCTATACACTGTGTGGACGAGTCTTATGGAAGACAAAACAGCTCTTTTTTGTCTGTGTCTTCATGAAAATATGTCCTTTGTGCCAGAGACTCTGTATTTAACCAACTGAGTCCATTACTTTTCTGTAGAATATAGGTTTGATAAACTTTACCAATAAGACAAGTCCTTCTTTTTAAAGAAACTTATTTAAAACAAAGGAGAAGATTATGTACCGTAATTTCCAGGCTATAGATCGCACCCAAATACAAGACACGCACAAAAGAAAAGAAAAAGATTAATTTGTACATACAATTATAGTACAAGTATAAGTGCGCTTGTGTGTAAGTTGGTGGTGTTCATTTGGAAACATGAGATATTTACACAGAAAGATTTTTTAAAACTTTTAATTAAATGCGTACCAGTAACATACACAAATATGTACAGTAAATGTTTTTTTCTTTCTTCTGAACAAGGCTTTTAACATGGCAGGTTAAAAAAATAAAAAATACAGTAGCCTAACAGGAAAAGTCACTGATTGCTACCTTCATCTTCCTCCTGTGCACTAAACCCACTAAATTCGTCTTCTTCAGTGTCAGAATGGAACAGCCTCAGAAAAACTTCATCACGCACGTCCTCAGTTTCTCTTTCATTGTTGAAAAAAATACAGTAGCCTACCATGTAGTTATTGAGCACTATCTTCATATTTCTCCTGCAGCAAGCTTGTGCTCCATGATAAAAGTTGCTTTGTGCATGCAGGGGAGTCCCCCCTCACATGCTTTGTGCATTGGTGGTGGTGGGGGGGATTCCCCACTTCCTCCCCTCCCATTTCATTTGTTAGACTGTGGCTACGTTCACACTGCAGGCAAATCCGACCCAAATTCGATTTTTTTTTTGCCCCATCTTACCCATATCCGATTTTTTCAAATCCGACCCAGGCCGTTTCAGTATGTGGTTTTAAATCGGATATATATCTGATGTTTTCAAAGCGACTGCAGTGTGAACGCTCATGTGACTTACATCTGACTTTTGCATCACCGATGTGAGACCGACGTCAAAGTCCCACCACTCTTGGCTCCTACTCCGCATCCACACACCCCTCTGAACAGAGGTAGCAGCCACAGCTCCAAAAATCGCCATCACTAAAAATTTTGCTCGCTTTCTTCTCAGTTTTCTTTTGCCTTTAATCATTTGGATGTTTAGCTTTCCCCGATTGGACAACAACTTCAAAATTACCGAACACACACTGAAAACTGTCGTGTCCATGTTTACTTCCGCAAACACAGGGTGCTGCGTGTCACCTGACGTTCTGAGACAGGTTTTCTTCTGCGCATGCGGGTCGCTTCTGCAATGTAGTTCGTTCACACTGGAGTCTGATGTAGGTCGCATTTAAAATGTAGTGTGAACGTTCACACCAAAAGATCGGATTAAAAAAAAATTGGAATTGAGCATTGACCTGCAGTGTGAACGTAGCCTGTGACCTGATCGGTAGTTTCACTGGTCAGATATTTCTTATTTGTTTAACCTTTATTTTTACAAGGAGTCTCATTGAGTCGCGAGGACCCACCCCCCAAAAGAGACGTGTATTGGACAACTATGTGAGCACCCGGGTGTGACGAGGCTAAATGTTTTGGCAGCATTAAACTCCTTAGCCCATCAAATAAAAAAATTAAAAAATCCATAGCAGCATTGTATAAGCCTCATTGTTCAAAGCCTGTGAAAAAAGTAGTAGCTTATAGACTATAAATTACGGTATTTTAGGAAGGCGGTAACAGTCACGTTGCCTGTGGTTATCGTTAACATTTTTAAGTTGTGAGCCGTCACAAATAACTGGGGACAATTATTAATAACAGGCTGACTTTTGAGACCCACACAGGTTCAGAGGTTATATTTTTATCAGAAGCTCCGTGGTTTTAGCGAAGTTTGCACTTTTATGAAAAGGTTTTATCCTTCTTTTGAGTATTTTCTTACCTATAACTTTGTCTGCGGGTTTGGACTTTTAACGTGTGGGAACAAGAACAAATAGTTGGGCCATGTTAAGGTGTGCATTAAAGTTGCTGGCACAACCCTTAGCAACCTCACTGACCTGCTCATGGAGGCAGACCCTCATCACCTGCTGCACCAGGAGTTCAAACTGCTTCCCTCTGGATGCAGATATCTGCTGCCCAGATGCAGGACCAACAGACTCTGAGACACTTTTTTATTCCTGCCACAATTAGGTTTTTAAATGATTTGTTGTGGTTTTATCAACATTTTACGTTTGTTTTTGTGTTTTTATGTCTTTTATACTGTGAAACAAATTGTCCTTAGGGGATGAAGATCCTTCAACTTTGAACCTAAAAATTTGTGTTTGATAGTTTTTATTATCACAATTTCTGTCTCTTTGTCCCTCTTAGGACGTGTTCCTGATTTGCTTTTCACTCGTCAGTCCAGTTTCGTTTGAAAACCTTCGTGCCAAGGTGAGAACAGTTCGTCACATGTTCAAATCATACTGGCTTAATGAAGTGTTAATATTTCAACTGTGTAAAACCTGTTTACATGTTTAGTTTTACTACAAGAGACAAATTATTGTGATGTACACATAATTTCAACATGTAAGTCGTGGTCAACAAAGACAGTTGAAGGTAAAGAGATTCAAATATCTAACAAAATGAGCAAAGGCTGCCAGGGGCTATAAAATCTGTCCTTTGGACCTTAAAGGAAAGTTTAACTTTAATTTGGCTCTTCTAAAAAACCATAAGCTTGTCGATTCATCTTATTTTTGCTTCCACAACAAAATTATTCTCCAGCATTCTGTTAAATTAGTGAAATGATTTTAGATAATTTAACCAAAAGGCTTTTACAACTTCCAAATGCAGAACGTGTGAAGATGGATAAATTAATTATCTCACTACAGTATTTATAAAATTATTATGAAGTATAATTTTGAGGATTCCTTCGGTTAAAAAAATGGTTAAGGTCACAACGGTCTTAAAGGTTCAGTATGTAACATTTTTTATAAACATATTTCTTCACTCTGCCACATCTCCTGACAGACTGATGTTAGCCAGGTAATCTCTGACAAAAAAAAAAATATATATATATATATATTGTCCCCTTGCTTCTCCAGGTGGTAAATAAGCATTTCTAAAAAGAAAAAGTGACCCGCCATTTTCCAGCCAATAAAAACAGAGTTTGTAACCAGCCAATAAAAACAGAGCTTGAATTTGAATCAGCCAATAAAAACAGAGCTTGAATTTGAATCAGCCAATAAAAACAGAGCTTGAATTTGAATTTCAGCAGGGCCAGGGGGAGCAGAGCCATATATGGCTCTGAGGGGGAGGGATCAGAATGCTTTGCCTGTTGAAAATTTTCTAAGTTCGGCACTCTACAGAAAGTTACACATAGCACCTTTAAACTCTGTCACACGTCAGTCATATGTGAAAATATTTTAAAACTCTATTTTTATTGATGGGCGGTGATTGCAGAACAGCAATACAAAAATAAAAAGTCTTCTGCCCATACTGAAAGTAGTGTTCCATGTCCTCCTGCAGTGGTATCCTGAGGTGAGACATCACTGTCCCAAGACGCCTATAATCCTGGTTGGTACGAAGCTGGACTTGAGGGAAGACAAGGACACAATCGATAAACTCAAGGAGAAGAAATTCTCTCCCATCATATATCCTCAGGGCTTGGCCATGGCTAAAGAAATCGGTCAGTTGTAGCTCCACTCAGACACGATCATGTTATATTGATTGAGTTTTCCTGAAAGTGATTATGTTTCTATACGCCTGTTGAAATGTGGACAAATTATGGTATGGTCTTTGGTTGTCCCTCCCCAAACTTTTGATCCACTGAAGATAATTTAACAAAACTTGATACACATGCATCATCACTAGACGGAGTGTTACTTACACGTTCATCCTTTAGCTTCAAAGGTCACATATCAAGGTGGAATGTTAAACAAGGTTTTTGCGTATTCGGTTTATTGCTTTGGATTGCTGTATTGCTGAATAAAGGTTTGTCTACGGCCGTATAATATACAGCACACAATATTCTTGTTCTGTTTTATGTGTGAAATCCTTACATAACAACAAATGGGATTTCACTTGAATCGTCTTATTTTGACTTTTCTCTCTTTGGGTGTCTTCACAACGATTCAACCTCCTCCATCTCTGTCCACTGCATCCTCTGTCCTCATTCCATCTACCTCCATGTCCTCTCTAACTGCATCCATGTATCTCCTCTTTTTCCTGGCAGCTGCATTTCTAACATCCTTCTACCAATATACCCACTGGCCTCCCTGACTTTATCTCCCAGATGTTCAACATGTGTTGTACCTCTGATTATCTCATTCCTGATCTTATCCATCCTTGTCACTCCTAAGGAGAACCTCAACATCTTCATTTCTGCCACTTCCAGTTCTTTCTCCTGTCTTTTTGTCCATGTCTCTGTCTCCAGACCATACAACATAGCTGGTCTCACCACTGTCTTGTAAACTTTTCCTTTGACCTTTGCTGACACCTTTTGTCACAAATCACTCCTGAAACTTTTCTCCATCCACTCCATCCTGCCTGGACTCTCTTTTTCACCTCTTATACCACACTCCCCATTTTCCTGGACAGTGGACCCCAAGTAATTGAAGTCCTGCACCTTTGTGACCTCGGATTCTTGTAGCCTCACTGTTCCACCAGCCTCCCTCTCATTCACACACATGTACTCTGTCTTACTACGACTGACTTTCATTCCTCTTCTTTCAAGTGAATACCTCCACCTCTCCAAGTTCTCTTCCACCTGTTCCCTGTTCTCACCACATATCACAATGTCATCTGCAAACATCATAGTCCATGGGGATTCCTGCCTGACCTCATCTGTTAGTCGGTCCATCACCAGAGCAAACAAGAAGGGGCTCAGAGCCGATCCTTGATGCACTCCCACCTCCACCTTGAAGCTATCTGTCACTCCTACAGCACATCTCACCACTGTCCTGCTGTCCTCATACATGTCCTGTACCAGTCTAACATACTTTTCTGCCACTCCAGATTTCCTCATGCAATACCACACCTCTTCTCTTGGCACCCTGTCATATGCTTTTTCTAAATCCACAAACACACAATGGAGTTCTTTCTGACCCTCTCTGTACTTCTCTATCAACATCCTCAAAGCAAAGATGGCATCTGTGGTGCTCTTTCTTGGCATGAAACCATACTGCTGCTCACAGATAGTCACCTCTTGTCTAAGTCTTGCTTCCACAACTCTCTCCCAGATCTTCATTGTGTGACTCATCAACTTAATTCCCTTGTAGTTGCTACAACTCTGTACATCACCCTTGTTCTTAAAAATGGGCACCAGCACATTTATTCTCCATTCTTCAGGCATTTCCTCACCCTCAAATATGACATTGAATATTTGAGTCAAAAACCTGACCAACCTGACCATCTCACCAAAATTTTTCCAAACCTCCACTGGTATGTCATCAGGTCCTACTGCCTTCCCCTTCTTCATTCTTTTCAGAGATTTCTGGATTTCACCCTCACTAATCTTTCCCACTTCCTGGTCCACAGTTTTTATGACCTCTCTTTCATTCTCTTCATTCATTAGCTCCTCAAAGTACTCCTTCTATCATCCCGTCACACTCTCCTCACTTGTTAAAACATTACCATTCCCATTTTTAACAAGCCTAACCTGCTGTACATCCTTTCCAGCCTGATCCCTCTGTCTCAACAAGTCCTTCTCGCCCTCTTTAGTGTCCAGCCTCCCATACAACTCATCATACACCTTCTGCTTTGCCTTTGCCACCTTCTTTTAGTTGAAAATTTTTTCGTAGTTAATATCTTAGATCTTTTTACTGTTTTTCTTTACAATTCATACTTTGTTGGGTGTAACTTGAACCCTGTGTACACAATTTCATTCCACATGTGGTGCGTATGACAAATAAAGGAACTTTGACTGTGACTTTCTTTGCTGTACATTGCATCTCCTTATATTCCTGTCTTCTCTCTTCAGTCCTCTCACTGTCATATTTCTTCTTGGCTAACCTCTTTCTTTGACTGGATTCCCACACTTGACTACAGTATTCCACCATCATGTTTCCTTATCATTCATTCAACCTTTATTTATACAGGTTAGTCTCAATGAGTCATGAGGACTCATTTACAATTACAAGAGAGCCCATCCATTCTCTGTCCAGATGACACACCAAGTACCTTCCTACCTGTCTCTCTAATTGCTGTTGCTGTAGTAGCCAGTCAATTGGAAGCTCTTTCTTACCACCCAGAGCCTTTAACAGCTCCTCTCTGAATTTCTCACAACATTCTTCCTTCTTTAGCTTCCACCATTTGGTCTTCTTCTCTGGTTTTACTCTTTTTCTCTTCTTCGCAACAACAGTCATTCTACACACAACCATCCGATGCTGTCTGGCCACGCTCTCCCCTGCCACAACCTTACAGTCTCCAATCTCCCTCAGGTTTCCTCTTCTACACAGAATGTAGTCGACCTGTGTACTCCTTCCTCCACTCTTATAGGTCACTCTATGTTCCTCCCTCTTTTGGAAATAGGTATTGACTATAGCCATTTCCATTCTCTTGGCAAAATCCACCACCATCTGTCCTTCCTGGTTTCTTTCCTTGACACCAAACCTACCCATCACTTCCTCATCCCCTCTGTTTCCTTCACCAACATGTCCATTCAGGTCTGCTCCAATCACCACTCTTTCCTCCCTGGGAATACTCTCTATCACTTCATCCAGATCTTTCCAAAATGTATCTTTCTCCTCCCCATCACATCCAACCTGTGGAGCATAACCACTGACGATGTTTAGCATCAGACCTTCTACTTCTACCTTCAGGCACATCACCCTATCTGACACTCTCTTCACCTCTACTACATTCTTTGCCAGCTCCTCCTTCAGGACCACCCCTACTCCATTTCTCTTTCTATCCACACCATGGTAAAACAGTTTGAACCCTGCTCCAATGCTGCGGGCCTTGCTGCCCTTCCACTTGGTCTCTTGGACACATAAAACATCTACCTTTCTTCTCTGCATCATGTCAGCCAGCTCTCTACCTTTGCCTGTCATTGTCCCCACATTTAGAGTTGCAACCCTCAGTCCTACATTCTTCACTTTCCTCTTCTCCTCTGTCTCCTGACACGTTTCCCTCCTCGGGGTCTTCGACTAACAGTAGCACAATGTCCACCAGCACCCTGTTTGTCAACAGCACTGGTTGCGATCGTTGTTAACCCGGGCCTCGACCGATCCAGTATGGCTTCACTTTGATGAACTCGCATTATGCTTTTGGCAAAAATGTTTTACCGTACATCAGATGCCATTCTTGACACAATTCTCACCATTTACCTGGGTTTGGGACCGCCACAAGAGATACACTGGCTTGTGCTCCTTAGAGGCTGGTTTGGGATCTCACTTGAAAAAAATCTTTATATCCAAATCATCATATGTGTAAAGACGTCTGTTCTGGGTTCTTTGAAAGTATTTACCTCTCTCATCCAGAAAACCTTTTAGTTCTGGGTCATCACAGCCAGAACAGAGTAGCCTTTCCGAAACATCCTTGAGAACCAGAAAAAGAAGGTTGGAAATGTGACAGATGCTGCTTTCATTTAATCTGTTGATGACTTAAACATCTGGAAATGTGTTCCGTTATCTTCTTTGGGTTGTTTGTGGGGTTTTAGAGTTTCGTAATTATGTAAAAAACCTTTGAACTGTTTCGATGAGAAAACAGACAAATAATTGTACTGTAATATATGTTAAACACATACCGGTACTAGTTTTGTTTGACATGTTTGTTCCTATTGGTATCCAGGTGCAGTGAAATATCTGGAGTGCTCAGCTTTGACGCAGCGAGGCCTTAAGACAGTGTTTGATGAAGCCATCAGGGCGGTCCTGTGCCCCCAACCTGTCAAAAAGCCCAGGAGAAGGAAGTGCATCATATTGTAATGGAGATCCAAAGCATTTAGAAAACACAGCTGCAGCAAGACCTCACCTTCTTGAAGGAGCAAAGATAAAAACGAGGTTCCTTAAATAATTTTTTATCCTATGTCCTGGCTAACATGAGCCCCTTTCAGACTTTGAATCTGAGCCTGAGAAGCCTTTTCCAGCACTGGTGACGTGTGAACTGACCGAGACAGAATGGAGTGTTTGAAGCAGATTCACAGATACACCTCTGAACCAGATATGATGGTAGTCACAGAGCTGAGATGGCAAGTATGTGTGGAGAGTGCAGCCAACAGCACTCTGATGATTCTGCGGTCTCTCTTCTGCTTCACTGATGGCAGTTTTCATTATTGTTGGACTTGATCAGCTTGGTTGGTTCACGCGTGAACAACTGACAACAGCGTGCAGAGGGGATCGTCTCTGAAGCTGTGTTTGGAGCCAGAGTGTGAAGGGGGCTGTTGTAGATCAAACTGCCATCTGAAAGGACTAAAGACCCAAACAATGACCTGTATTATCTGAAAGGTTTTGTCAAAAATTTCTTTCTAGATTTTTGACTGAATTATTATTATTTTTTTAGCAAGGTCATTCTATTTAAAGTGAAGGGTCCATATTTACTGTAAAACTAATATATAAATGTGAAGGTTTTATGAAATTTACATTTTAACACCCAAAGTCTAATGAAAGTTTTGCAAAGACTTTACATTTTCTATGTCTTGTTAATTTCTCTATATTTTTTAGTTGTATAAGAAGAATTTGTCTTTAAAGCAACAACATTCAGACATCACAACGTTGGTGTCATTCAGTCAGGCATGGCTTTAAACTAGTGAGGAGAACCATGCACGTTGTGCGGTCTTGAAATTTGTGTAAAATTAGACAATGAACTGTAATCACTAAATTTTATTAGGTATTTTTAAATGTCATGAAAATATTTTTTTGTGTCCAGATACTGTAATGGTTCGTCACTTTTTGCTCTTTTGTGTTTCAGACTGGTTGTCCATCTTTGTTCACTCAATAATCAGTACCCCTTAAAGACAAGTTATTAACATCAATAAATTAAGAATGTGTGTTATTTTACTTATTCAGGCAACAACACTTGAAAGTTGCATTAAAAAGCGTGTTTAAATATACATTGGGTTGTTACCATAAAATTAAAATTACTGTACATTTATTTTCCTACAAAGGTGCAATTTCTGACTTGAAACATTTAAAATGTTTACAGTTTCCCTGAGAATAAAGTATGGGTTTATAAGATTTGCAAACCATTGCATTCTGTTTTCATTTGCTTTCTACACAACTTGTTTAGTATCATATTTTTAAAAAGATGCATGCATGATATCTGGACCTTTTAACTACCTAAACCACAAGAACTTTTTTTTTCTCCCTAACAGCACTTCTAATAATCCAGTAATTATATTCAGAGCTTTCTTTCAGCACATGACTTGAACAATGTGTTCTTTGATTTAATTTTATAATGAAAATTACCAGTAAACGTCTGTCAGTAGAAGAGTCTAATAAAGAGATGAATAATTCAGTCACATTTAGTGCTCTGTCCAAACAGTTCTCTGGCCAGAGGACGTGACCTCTTTCTACAATTTATTATTTCCAACTTCTTTATTTCAGACTGATAGGACAATATGTTAACAGTTTTTGAATTCCTGCATCTGAGAGCTAAAATCCTACACATAATTTTCTCCGACACAATCTTCCCTCGTGTTTGAATATCAAACTGAAATTGGTGCTAGATGCAAGTTCAAGTATTATCACTGCAGAAATATGGTGATAATGTTACTGCCCAGCACCTTAAACACATTTCAGACTTACAGCCTACAGGGGATTAAACTTTTAAATATTGACAGGTTTTACAATCACACTTCAAAACGTAGCCTCTGAGACACGGTGGCACAGTGGTTAAAGATGTCTCCTTTCAGTGAGAAGGTTGCAGGTTAGCCTCCTGGTGTTTTCTCCAGGTATTCCAGTTTCATCACACAGACAACATGCATGCTAGACTGATTGGTAACTAAATGTCTCTAGGTGAGAGAGAGAGTGAATGGTTGTTTGTCTCTATGTGTCCCTGTGATGGACTGGAGAC
>JBBPBX010093810.1:0-13488 GCA_038048925.1 Garcialebias charrua
TGACTCAGTGGCTGTGATCATCTCCACCAGTGGAATTCTACTTGGTGCCACTGCAAAGTTTAGCCCCCTGGCAAGAATCTCTGTCTCCGGCTGGGTGAGCTGTCTGTCAGATAAATTCTTCACCCACTTTTCTGTCTCCCCGGCATGTGTATCGGAGTGTTGTCTTACACTGAATGTGTTGTTGTTGGAATTGTTATGGTGTTGACGAGTTATCAGTGAGTTAAATTTGTTTTGTTGTCGAGTCTTGGACTTGACATGCTGTGCTAAGCGTGCCCGATCTGTACAGTCCATCACTTGCTGAAGTGTGGTCTGATCTAGGCACGTTGTTAGTTTTTGATAAATTTGCTCTTCTTTGGCCTTCAAGGCCTCAATGGTAAAATTGGTCTGTCTTACCCGTTCATTCAGCAGCTGCGTCTGTGCCTTCTGAAGGATGTTGCTTGCCCGGTGCCCGCTGACCGATGAATTCAGTTCCAGGCTCTTAGGAATAATGCCACTTTGTCTGCATCTAAGGTTGAATCGCAAGTGGTTCCTGTAGTCCGCCCTCTTCCTAGCTGTTTTCTCAAACTCTCTAACAAGTTTGAGGCAATCCTGGCCAAAGTGGTTCAAAATACCCTGATGCATGCTCAATAATCCAGGTAGAAAAATCTAAAAAAGCTAAGTGACCCATTCAAAGTTCAGTGTGTGAAAACAGAGCTTACAGAAAACACACACACATCCTACTGTATGTAAATTGGCAAGACACACCTCACACATTACAAATAAGTTACAGTTACAAATAAAGTCCAGTTGTTCTGTATTGAACGCCTTTTTTGATTTTATCATGTCCTGGACAACTGAGAATCTTCACCAGCATCAAACTATAAATGTGCTTCTGGTTGAAAGCTGACCTTATTAAAAAATGGACTGAACCACCTGTTTTGGTTTATTTTGTCTTATAATTTTAAATTATTTCACATAACACAACTACCTACTAAAACTCCTTTTTACATTTTCCATAAAATAATATTTAAAATGAAAGTCCAAGTCATGTAACAAAAACAAAACGAGGGTCAAGATAATTGGTAAGCCATTGATATAAAGTCCTTTAATGCTTTGCATTCTGTCCCAGTTATAAAAACTCTAATTGTAGCTTGTCATAAACTCCAGCTCCTGTTATGACAAATTAAAATCTAATTCATGTCACATCACAAAGATCTTCTCCGAATCTCATGCTAGATGGTTTTCCAGAATTTTGTATAGTGAACGATGGCTGAGGTGGTGGGAGTGGGGGGCAGATGGATGGATAAGGGGCTCCATTGTTTTGCAGCACAAATGTCCCTGGTTAAACTTTTGGCTCAGCTCAGAAAGTCCAACAGGAAAATAAATCATGCTGACTGTGGGATGAGCAACAAATGGTGTGATACAAAGTTGTAAAATATATATAACTTCCTTTCAGTGGTGTTAACCTTTGACCTCTACAGCTCCAGTGATGATACAGATCTCTCATAAGGAATACTTTAATATCTAAATGATCTAACACAATAATACTTTTAATTTTTTCTCTTTCTAAGTCCCGACAGACGAAGAGCAGTAACGTTCTTACTCTCTGCTGCATATGAGCTGAAGAGCGTCGACGTGTCCGTGGAAAGCAGCCAGCAGGGTGGGGGTCATGCCGTCATCGTCCGCTGTGTTCAGGTGCTTCCTCGTGGCCTCTTTCAAGAGGTCCAAGTTGCCATCAATCGCTGCTTTGTGGTACCTCGACATCTTTGAAAAGAGGTTTGAAATTTAAACCTGCTCTGTCTTTAGTCTCTTCACTCGTGTCAGAGGAGTGAGAGCGACGGGAAACCAGAGCAGACGGTGTGATCACTGGGCGTGTGAGCAGCTCAGTCATAAAACAGAAGCAAAGTCCAGCTCTCTGCCCGTCAGCAGCTACAACTCATCACTATGAGCACACACAGTCATCCAGAGATCTGTCCTTCAGCTGCTGTTTTAACAATGACAAGGTGAATTGTTAAGAAGGTTATGTAGGTTTGTTGTCAAACTACCAGTGGGTTTCTGCTCTGTACTTTTTATTTCCTGGTTTCGGTTCAGGTTTTTATTAGAACCTCAGTGTTTACCTTCTGCTTATTGTCCAAGCGAGTGTCTAAACTCCTTTTGTTTGTTTTTCCTCCAGACCTTCACAGATGTAGGTTATGAGAACTTCTAGTGCAGTTTTACTTGCAAGTATGAACTTCTATGTCGTATTTTGAGATCATACTTTAACATTATGACTTTAATATGTTGCATGTGTAGTGGGCATGACCGTGTCCGCTCTGATATACCTTTGTATTTTTAAACTGTTCCAGAGATGACCTTTACTGACCTCTCAGTAAAGCAAGACATTTACTACAAATTATTCCATTAGTTGTAATCTGAGAACATAGTCACCAAAAGAGACTATTGGCTTCTTTAATTTTATTCTAATGTAATCAAAAGAATAACATTTTGTCATTTTCATGATGTGTGCTTTATGCTGTGTTATTCTGTAATGTGAAACATCACTGTGTCCACTGCTGTGTGAAAGTTGAAGGCTCAGGTCAAAGAGACCCGGCCGTTTTGTTTAGAAATGCAGAAGACAGTTAATCCATTGTTTTCATGAGAATGACTCCAGTACTCTCTGACTTTTCCTAAACAATTTCTCTCTGCTCTGAATTTCACCTTGAATCGTGATAACAACAAGGAACTGCTCGACTGGTTCTTTTGGACCAATGGGGAAGAGACAAGTCTCTCTCATCTCAGATCTTCTACTAAGGTTCTAAGCTTTTGCTGAAACGGGAAGTTTTTGCTGGGAACTTCAAGACATGAGGTCGTCCCAAAGAGCTGGATGAACGTCAGTCACACGCTAAGGACACGTCATTCAGTTAAAGACTAATAACATGTTGTTATGAGTCCACTTCGAACCGAGCGTAAGCTCAAAACTTTGTTTATTCCTTCCTGGAATAAGTTATCTTGAGCCAGAGGCCAGGAGCTGACACATTTTCTGATGACCAACGCGAAACCAGGAGACGTTGGAAGGTAAACGAATAACCTGCTCAGATGTACTGGTCCCCGCAAGGAACCCGTGCATCTGAAAAGCTACAAGGTCTTCTCTTACCGGGCTGTCGTCAAAAGGTAAAGAGCTGTTTACAAACGTACCTGGGATTTAGCAGAAGTCGGATGGAAAGTGTCATTTCTGGTTACACTCAAGATAAATAACTTCCTCTCTTAACCTCTCCCTCTTAAATCTCTCTATCTCCATTTCTAAGCTGGTAACTATATTTATTTATTTGGAGTCAGTCTCCTCACCATCACAGACATTTACACCTCCAGATGCAGGAAAAGAGCCACCTGCATCATGAAAGACCTCACTCACCCAGCACTGTCATGGTCTGTCTTCTGTTGTCTGGTGTTTCTGTGTTCTGTCTGTTTGTGTTTCTTTTAGTCTTCTCTTGAGTTTAATTTAGTTCTTTGTCTCCTCTCAGTTGTCTAGTGTCTTTGTCTTGCCCTGTTAAGCTTTCTGTTTTTGTTTCTGTGTTCTGTTTGTTTAGTCAGCTCTTTGTTCCCACTGTGAGGTTGGCTCCCTCTCCTGGACTTTCCATGTGTTTTCCATTCAACCTACCCTGCTCCATTTTAGTTATTTCAGATTTAGTTTATTTCCCTGTCCTGCTCCAGATTAGTTAAATTCCTGTTTAGTTTACTTCTCTGTTCAGCCCCAGTTTAGTTATTCATGTTACATGTTTTAGTTAGTTCCCTTGCCCTGGTCTGTTATTTATTACTTCCCCAAGTGTTCACTCTGGTCCTTCCTGGTGTTGTGCTCCAATCAGTCTGATTATTTTCACCTTTGTCCCAAGCCCTGCCTGTGTGTATATAAGTTCCTCTGTGAGTTCTGTCTTTGTCGGTTCGTCATCGTTTTGGGTTCATCCTAGTCCTGTTCCCTGAGTTCCCTGAGTTATGTGAGTTATGCTGCCATTGTCAGCCTTTTTTCTGTTTGAACAATTAAAGTATTTATTTTTGTACTTTGCCTCCTGAGTCCTGTCTGCAAATGGGTTCTTTCCACGGTCCCTGAGCCTGGACCCTAACAGTACGAACCGACCAGTTTCTGAGCCCAGCAGACAGGTTCTCCTGAGTTTTTGTTTTTTGCTTACCTGTTTTTTGAGTTTTCTTCAAGATGAGGAGAACCACCATCCGATGTGGTACCTATTGGACTAAACCCGTCCTGGACCTGACGGAGTACAGCCAGGCGGTGGAGGTTCTGCCTTCACCTCTCCTGCTGCAGGAGGAGAGAAGAAGGACTAAAGGTAGCCACACAACACCCAGGTCCAGTTTTTCCTCAGCTCCCGTGCCGACTTACTCCGGGTGGACGTCGGGTGAGGACGCAGAGTCAGAGGACGAACTCTGGCTTGCCCCCGTGGTCCACTCACAACGTCGCCGTAAGAGAGGAAAACGGAAGACCCGGAGAGGGTCCAACACACCTTCGGTCCATGCAGTTGGTCCTGCTCAGTCCGGCGAGACTGAGTCCCCTGTGCCCAGCTCCAATGTCACTGTGGGCGCGGTCCCCGTTGCCTCACCTCCCAGGATTCCGGTGAGGACGAAGCTCGACCCCACACCTCCGACATGTACAGCTGTTCCTGCTCAGTTCGGCGAGACTGGGTCCCACTCGTCCCAGCTCCAGACCAGTGACTTTGCTTCAATAAATCAAACCTTATTACGTTTGCTGACCTCTGCCATGGACAATCCAGACTGTATTAACCTTTTGCTTTCCTCTGCAGAAAGCCTTGTGTTTTCTCAACCTGGTCTGGCCCAGCTTCCTTTTTATAAAGGGCTTTTGAGTGAGATAAGGGCTCTAAAGCCTGCTGCACCAAACTCTCATCCTGTGGCCACAAGCCTCCAGCCTCCTGCAGTTAGATACTCATCTACTGCAGAACCTGCAGCAGGAGGTGCAGAACCTGCAGCAGGAGGTGCAGAACCTGCAGGCCTTCCAGAAGCTCCAGTGTCTTTGGAGGGTGCCTCCCAGGAAGGAGCCCCTCCTGTCTCCTGTGCCGAGGGGGTCCCGGAGGACCTTCCTCCTGTCTCCTGTGCCGAGGGGGTCCCGGAGGACCTTCCTCCTGTCTCCTGTGCCGAGGGGGTCCCGGAGGACCTTCCTCCTGTCTCCTGTGCCGAGGGGGTCCCGGAGGACCTTCCTCCTGTCTCCTGTGCCGAGGGGGTCCCGGAGGACCTTCCTCCTGTCTCCTGTGCCGAGGGGGTCCCGGAGGACCTTCCTCCTGTCTCCTGTGCCGAGGGGGTCCCGGAGGACCTTCCTCCTGTCTCCTGTGCCGAGGGGGTCCCGGAGGACCTTCCTCCTGTCTCCTGTGCCGAGGGGGTCCCGGAGGACCTTCCTCCTGTCTCCTGTGCCGAGGGGGTCCCGGAGGACCTTCCTCCTGTATCCTGTGCCGAGGGGGTCCCGGAGGACCTTCCTCCTGTATCCTGTGCCGAGGGGGTCCCGGAGGACCTTCCTCCTGTCTCCTGTGCCGAGGGGGTCCCGGAGGACCTTCCTCCTGTATCCTGTGCCGAGGGGGTCCCGGAGGACCTTCCTCCTGTATCCTGTGCCGAGGGGGTCCCGGAGGACCTTCCTCCTGTATCCTGTGCCGAGGGGGTCCCGGAGGACCTTCCTCCTGTATCCTGTGCCGAGGGGGTCCCGGAGGACCTTCCTCCTGTATCCTGTGCCGAGGGGGTCCCGGAGGACCTTCCTCCTGTATCCTGTGCCGAGGGGGTCCCGGAGGACCTTCCTCCTGTATCCTGTGCCGAGGGGGTCCCGGAGGACCTTCCTCCTGTATCCTGTGCCGAGGGGGTCCCGGAGGACCTTCCTCCTGTATCCTGTGCCGAGGGGGTCCCGGAGGACCTTCCTCCTGTATCCTGTGCCGAGGGGGTCCCGGAGGACCTTCCTCCTGTATCCTGTACCGAGGGGGTCCCGGAGGACCCTCCTCACGTCTTCTGCTGTCCTGAGGTCTGGCCTTCGACGTCTGCGGCTCCTGAGGTCTGGCCTTCGACGTCTGCGGCTCCTGAGGTCTGGCCTTCGACGTCTGCGGCTCCTGAGGTCTGGCCTTCGACGTCTGCGGCTCCTGAGGTCTGGCCTTCGACGTCTGCGGCTCCTGAGGTCTGGCCTTCGACGTCTGCGGCTCCTGAGGTCTGGCCTTCGACGTCTGCGGCTCCTGAGGTCTGGCCTTCGACGTCTGCGGCTCCTGAGGTCTGGCCTTCGACGTCTGCGGCTCCTGAGGTCTGGCCTTCGACGTCTGCGGCTCCTGAGGTCTGGCCTTCGACGTCTGCGGCTCCTGAGGTCTGGCCTTCGACGTCTGCGGCTCCTGAGGTCTGGCCTTCGACGTCTGCGGCTCCTGAGGTCTGGCCTTCGACGTCTGCGGCTCTTGAGGTCTGGCCTTCGACGTCTGCGGCTCTTGAGGTCTGGCCTTCGACGTCTGCGGCTCTTGAGGTCTGGCCTTCGTCGTCTGCGGCTTCTGTGGCCTCGCCTTCGTCGTCTGCGGCTCCTCTGGTCCCCGTGTTGTCTGCTATGGTCTCCAAGGCTCCTCGTGCTGGACGTCCGCCTGGACTGGCTTCGTGTGATGGACGGCCTCCCGGTCGACCGCCTGACCTGGCTCCTGGCGATGGAAGGCCTCCCGGTCGACCGCCTGACCTGGCTCCTGGCGATGGAAGGCCTCCTGGTCGACCGCCTGACCGGCTTCTGCTTGATGGACGGCCTCCCGGTCAGCCGCCCGCCCGGCCACTCTTCTGTTTTGGAACGTTGCCCAGGCCTTGCCCTGTCGGGTTTTGTTTAGTTTGTTCTGGCCCTCCGTCCTTGTGTTTTCCCCCATCCTCCCGCCCGTTCTGTGTTTTTTGTGTGTTTGTGCTTTGTGGGACGTCAGGTGACGTCCCTTGAGGGGGAGGTTCTGTCATGGTCTGTCTTCTGTTGTCTGGTGTTTCTGTGTTCTGTCTGTTTGTGTTTCTTTTAGTCTGTCTTCTGTTGTCTGGTGTTTCTGTGTTCTGTCTGTTTGTGTTTCTTTTAGTCTTCTCTTGAGTTTAATTTAGTTCTTTGTCTCCTCTCAGTTGTCTAGTGTCTTTGTCTTGCCCTGTTAAGCTTTCTGTTTTTGTTTCTGTGTTCTGTTTGTTTAGTCAGCTCTTTGTTCCCACTGTGAGGTTGGCTCCCTCTCCTGGACTTTCCATGTGTTTTCCATTCAACCTACCCTGCTCCATTTTAGTTATTTCAGATTTAGTTTATTTCCCTGTCCTGCTCCAGATTAGTTAAATTCCTGTTTAGTTTACTTCTCTGTTCAGCCCCAGTTTAGTTATTCATGTTACATGTTTTAGTTAGTTCCCTTGCCCTGGTCTGTTATTTATTACTTCCCCAAGTGTTCACTCTGGTCCTTCCTGGTGTTGTGCTCCAATCAGTCTGATTATTTTCACCTTTGTCCCAAGCCCTGCCTGTGTGTATATAAGTTCCTCTGTGAGTTCTGTCTTTGTCGGTTCGTCATCGTTTTGGGTTCATCCTAGTCCTGTTCCCTGAGTTATGTGAGTTATGCTGCCATTGTCAGCCAATTAAAGTATTTATTTTTGTACTTTGCCTCCTGAGTCCTGTCTGCAAATGGGTTCTTTCCACGGTCCCTGAGCCTGGACCCTAACAAGCACACTCACTCTTTGCCCCACTCCCCTCAGGACGGAGGTTAAGGAGCATCAAATGTAGAACCACTAGACTGAGGAACAGCTTCTACCCTGAGGCTGTTAGACTCATGAATAAATAAAAATAAAATAAAAATAAACACTGCAAAATATCACATCATGCTGATGCTGATCTGTTTTCTTGTTGCTGTGTTCATCTGTGACCATCTGCTCATACAGACTCATGTTCGTGCTGCTGTTTATAATGATGTTTTTCCACTACATTAGGGCTTAGTGTATTACTAGTTGATGTTTTTCTTAGTTAATTCTAGATGTTATTACTGTTTTTCTCTTGCATTTGTTGTTGGATGTAACTGGGACCCCGTGTACATAATCTCGTTTTCATCACATGTACCACATGCGGTGCAAATGACAAAGACTCTCTGACTCTGACTCTTAAGCTAAGACTGAGCCACAGACTAAGTATAATGACATCCTGTATTTATGTCTGTTGTTACAATTTAAATGTGCTGACATATTAAATTGCAAGAAAGTGAAATCTATCAATCAAAGTGTAATGGTGTTAATTTTACAGTAGTTGATTTATTTTTAAATAAATGGTAGTGTCTTTGGCATACCAAACTAAGTTAACGTTTCCATTGTCACTCTATGGCTTCTGTTTTACTTATCCATCATAAAGATCACAGAAATATTGGATAAACGGAAAAAGAAAATCCGTGGAATTACTATTCAATCTGAATAAGTAAATCAATTAAGGTAAAGAGGTCAGTATTAATATTGACCTCCTATATATCCTTTGCATCTGGGTGGCACCGTAAGTGTTTAAAGACACAATATGGCTGTTACCCTCATGTTTACTTCACATGAATGGAACAAAACAAAACAATTCTTTTTGTTGCTGCCAAATTCAAATAATTCATGCAATATACTGCTACCAAAAGCTTTAGCACACATTGCTGGTGAAGATTCTCAGTCGTCCAGGACATGATAAAAATCAAAAAGGCGTTCAATACAAGTCCAGTTGATCTTGTATTGAACGCCTTTTTGATTTTTAGCACACATTCTCCATCACTTCTCACATTTTGGTGCATTTTTTGTAATAAAAAATAATAATAAGAAAAAGGCTGTGACATGAAGCATAAACTAAAAAGCAGAGAGGAAACAAAAAAAATCTATTAAAGGTGCTTTAATGCTCTGTCTCCAATTTTCGTTGAGCTAACCTTTATCTACTTTTAGCTATAGCTTTTAGCTATTCATTTAGTTTTTAGCTAGCCTTTTGCTACATTTAGCTACTGTACTGTATTTGCTTTCCTTTTGCTATGTTTAACCTTTAGCATTTTGCTACTTTCAGCTTTTAGCCGTTGTTTTGCTTTTTTTTTTTTTACTTTTTGGCAAGTGTTTTATTTTGTTAACTGATAGCTATTGTTCAGTTTCCTTTAGCTTTTAACTAGTGTTTTGCTATCCTTATTCATTTTATCTTCTATATTGTTCTATTTTTTTTAGCTTTTCTGCCTCTTCTAGCTTTTAGCCGTGTGTTCTGCATGTTAATCTTTAACAATTTAGTTTCATCTTCCAGCAAACCTCAGCAATCATTTCTTACTGACTCAACATTCACAATATTTAATAAAAAAAATACAGTTTGTGTTTAAATATGTTGTTCATTTAAAGAAAGAGCTTTCCAATAGGGAACCCCCGACCTACGAACGAGTTTGGGACCTAAGAACCGTTCGCAGCTCGATCCGTTCGTAGGTAGGGGGTGAAAATTATATTAAAAAAAAAAATTATTCATTCATTCATTCATTCAACCCTTATTTATCATGCTAACGGAGCGTGCGCACATTTAATCATGTACAGTAGTGTACTGTAATGTTAAACATTGCTATTCACATTTACAGAATAAATAAAAATATATTTTCTTACTTTGAGATGGTCAAAGCCGACATCTTAGGTTGCCATGCGTTGATTGTTTTCGGGCCGAGCAGCGCGGGCCACCGCAGCTGCTCCAGGCCTGTGTTAGCTAGCTGGCTAGCTTCTGCTAGCCAAGCCATGAGCTAGTGTTGGAGCGGCGGCGCGATCAATCTGCAGCTCCTGCTCCAGCCGCTGCTCCAGCCTGAGACGTCCACAGAGCTATTCCAGCTAGTAATTAATCCACATGATGCGATCCTGGTCACCAGTGTTCAAAAGGCCGGCTCCCGTGTTAGCTCCAGTGTTAGCTCTGGAGCTAGCCAGGCCGGAGGTGTAGCCAGGCCGGCTGGAGGTGTTCGCACGGCGGCCTGGCACGATCGGCGATAAATCCGCTCCTGCCTGAGACATCCACAAAGTTCACAGAGACGTTTCCAGCTAGTAATTAATCCATATGAAGCCATCCTGGTCACCAGTCTTCGTCCAGCTCTCGGCAGCTAACCTAAGATGGCGTCCGGTCCGGTGTTCTACATTAATTTGTGACCGGAGACCCCAGTGACTGAACCTTAAATAGCGTCCGGTGTTCTACATTAATTTGTGACCGTGTAAACTGAAGACCTACTTCCTGTTTCCCAAAATTGCTCAAAAATTGCTCAAAAATGATCAGAAATGATCTTTTTTATCATAATTATTATTTATAAAGCCTTTAAAACAACCAGAGCTGCAACAAAGTGATGTACACATGAAATTAAGAACATTTAAACACAAAAAAAAAAAAAAAAAAAAAAAATTTTTTTTTTTTTTTTTTAATTCATATTTTTATTAAATATGATATGTTCGTAAGTCCCGTGGTTCGCAGGTCGATGGGGTCGTAGGTCGGGGGTTACCTGTAAATAGACAAAAGACAAAAAGCAGCATAAACCACATTCTTTTTGAAACTTGAATCAACTAAAGCATATTTCTGTTTATTACATTACTCTGCTAAAAAAAAGACAAGAAATAATTGTTTGCACTGGTTAGATAAAATCATATTTTCATATATCATCTATAAACAGATTAGCACTGGCTCCTTCTATGTAAGGGACTAAGTGTGTTCTTCATGACCTCATTGAAGGAACTCCTTTTTGTAGTTTCAGTTATCCCCCTTCCCATGGGCTCACCACCTATGGGAGGGGCCAAAGGGGTCGGGTGCAATGTGGGATGGGTGGTGGCCGAGGGCGGGGACCCTGGCGGTCTGATCCTCGGCTACAGAAGCTGGCCATTGGGACATGGAATGTCACCTCTCTGGTGGGGAAGGAGCCTGAGCTAGTGTGTGAGGTTGAGAGGTTCCGGCTAGAAATAGTCGGACTCACCTCAACGCATGGCTCTGGCTCTGGAACCAGTTTCCTTGAGAGGGGTTGGACACTCTTCTACTCTGGAGTTGCCCCTGGTGAGAGGCGCCGAGCAGGAGTGGGCATACTTGTTGCCCCCCATCTTGGTGCCTGTACGTTGGGGTTCACCCCGGTGAACGAGAGGGTAGCCTCCCTTCGCCTACGTGTGGGGGGACGGGCTCTGACTGTTGTTTGTGCCTATGCGCCAAACGGCAGCGCAGATTACCCACCCTTTTTGGAGTCCTTGGAGGGGGTATTGGAGAGTGCGCCTCCTGGGGACTCCCTTGTTCTGCTGGGGGACTTCAACGCTCACGTGGGCAATGACAGTGAGACCTGGAGGGGTGTGGTTGGGAGGAACGGCCCCCCTGATCTGAACCCGAGTGGTGTTCTGTTGTTGGACTTCTGTGCTCGTCATGGATTGTCCATAACGAACACCATGTTCAGGCATAAGGGTGTCCATATGTGCTCTTGGCACCAGGACACCCTAGGTCGCAGTTCGATGATCGACTTTGTTGTCGTCTCATCTGATCTGCGGCCGCATGTCCTGGACACTCGGGTGAAGAGAGGGGCGGAGCTGTCAACTGACCACTACCTGGTGGTGAGTTGGCTCCGATGGTGGGGGAGGATGCCGGTCAGACCTGGCAGACCCAAACGTATTGTGAGGGTCTGCTGGGAACGTCTGGCAGAGTCTCCCGTAAGACGGAGCTTTAACTCCCACCTCCGGGAGAGCTTTGAACACGTTCCGAGGGAGGCGGGGGACATGGAGTCCGAGTGGGCCATGTTCCGCGCCTCTATTGTCGAGGCAGCTTATCAGAGTTGTGGCCGCAAGGTTGTTGGTGCCTGTCGTGGTGGCAACCCTCGAACCCGGTGGTGGACACCGGCGGTGAGGGATGCTGTCAAGCTGAAGAAGGAGTCCTATTGGGCCTTTTTGGCCTGTGGGACCCCGGAAGCAGCAGATAGGTACCGACAGTCCAAGCGGCATGCGGCTCGGGTGGTTGCTGAGGCAAAAACTCGGGCGTGGGAGGAGTTCGGAGAGGCCATGGAGAATGACTTCCGTACGGCTTCGAGGCGATTCTGGTCCACCATCCGGCGTCTCAGGGGGGGAAAGCGGTACGCGACCAACACCATTTATGGTGGGGATGGCGTGCTGTTGACCTCAACTCAGGATGTTGTGAGTCGGTGGGCGGAATACTTCGAAGACCTCCTCAATCCTACTGGCACGTCTTCCACTGAGGAAGCGGAGCCTGGGGACTTTGGGTCGGGCTCTCCAATCTCTGGTGCTGAGGTCGCCGAGGTGGTTAAAAAGCTCCGCGGTGGCAAGGCTCCGGGGGTGGATGAGATTCGCCCGAGTTCCTTAGGGCTCTGGATGTTGTGGGGTTGTGTTGGCTTACGCGACTCTGCAATATCGCGTGGACATCGGGGGCAGTTCCCTTGGATTGGCAGACTGGGGTGGTGGTTCCCCTATTCAAAAAGGGGGACCGTAGGGTGTGTTCCAACTATAGGGGGATCACACTCTTAAGCCTCCCTGGTAAGGTCTATTCAGGGGTTCTGGAGAGGAGGGTCCGTCGGATAGTCGAACCTCGGATTCAGGAGGAGCAGTGTGGTTTTCGTGCTGGTCGTGGAACACTGGACCAGCTCTACACCCTCAGCAGGGTCCTGGAGGGTGCGTGGGAGTTTGCCCAACCAGTTTACATGTGCTTTGTGGACTTGGAAAAGGCATTCGACCGCGTCCCTCGGGGGGTTCTGTGGGGGGTACTCCGGGAGTATGGGGTACCAGGCCCATTGATATGGGCTGTTAGGTCCCTGTACGACCGGTGTCAGAGCTTGGTCCGCATTGCCGGCAGTAAGTCAGGCTCGTTTCCAGTGAGAGTTGGACTCCGCCAAGGTTGCCCTTTGTCACCGATTCTGTTCATAACTTTTATGGACAGAATTTCTAGGCGCAGCCAAGGTGTTGAGAGGATCCGTTTTGGTGGCCTTAGAATCGCTTCTCTGTTTTTTGCAGATGATGTGGTCCTATTGGCTTCATCAGGTCGTGATCTACAGCTTTCACTGGAGCGGTTTGCAGCCGAGTGTGATGCGGCCGGGATGAGGATCAGTTCCTCCAAATCCGAGGCCATGGTCTTGAGCCGGAAAAGGGTAGCATGCCCTCTCCGGGTCGGGGAGGAGGTCCTGCCCCAAGTGGAGGAGTTTAAGTATCTCGGGGTCTTGTTCACGAATGAGGGAAAACTGGAGCGTGAGATCGATAGGCGGATAGGTGCAGCGTCCGCAGTGAAGCGGGCGCTGTACCGGTCTGTCGTGGTGAAGAGAGAGCTGAGTCGAAAGGCAAAGCTCTCAATTTACCGATCGATCTACGTTCCCACCCTCATCTATGGTCATGAGCTTTGGGTTGTGACCGAAAGAACGAGATCTCGGATACAAGCGGCTGAAATGAGTTTTCTCCGCAGGGTGTCTGGACTCTCCCTTAGAGATAGGGTGAGAAGCTCAGTCATCCGGGAGGGACTCGGAGTAGAGCCGCTGCTTCTCCACATCGAGAGGAGCCAGTTGAGGTGGCTCGGGCATCTGGTTAGGATGCCTC
>JBBPBX010093811.1:0-13488 GCA_038048925.1 Garcialebias charrua
TTCTCCTTCACGTCATGTTTCTCCTTCACGTCATGTTTCTCCTTCACGTCATGTTTCTCCTTCACGTCATGTTTCTCCTTCACGTCATGTTTCTCCTTCACGTCATGTTTCTCCTTCACGTCATGTTTCTCCTTCACGTCATGTTTCTCCTTCACGTCATGTTTCTCCTTCACGTCATGTTTCTCCTTCACGTCATGTTTCTCCTTCACATCATGTTTCTCCTTCACGTCATGTTTCTCCTTCACGTCATGTTTCTCCTTCACGTCATGTTTCTCCTTCACGTCATGTTTCTCCTTCACGTCATGTTTCTCCTTCACGTCATGTTTCTCCTTCACGTCATGTTTCTCCTTCACGTCATGTTTCTCCTTCACGTCATGTTTCTCCTTCACGTCATGTTTCTCCTTCACGTCATGTTTCTCCTTCACGTCATGTTTCTCCTTCATGTCATGTTTCTCCTTCACTCAGGTTTCTCCTTCACGTCATGTTTCTCATCACATCATGTTTCTCCTTCACGTCATGTTTCTCCTTCACATCATGATTCTCCATCACGTCATGTTTCTCATCACATCATGTTTCTCCTTCACGTCATGTTTCTCCTTCACATCATGATTCTCCATCACGTCATGTTTCTCCTTCACATGATGTTTCTCCTTCACGTCATGTTTCTCCTTCACGTCATGTTTCTCCTTCACGTCATGTTTCTCCTTCACGTCATGTTTCTCCTTCACGTCATGTTTCTCCTTCACGTCATGTTTCTCCATCACGTCATGTTTCTCCTTCACGTCATGTTTCTCCTTCACGTCATGTTTCTCCTTCACGTCATGTTTCTCCTTCACGTCATGTTTCTCCTTCACGTCATGTTTCTCCTTCACGTCATGTTTCTCCTTCACGTCATGTTTCTCCTTCACGTCATGTTTCTCCTTCACGTCATGTTTCTCCTTCACATCATGTTTCTCCTTCACGTCATGTTTCTCCTTCACATCATGTTTCTCCTTCACGTCATGTTTCTCCTTCACGTCATGTTTCTCCTTCACATCATGTTTCTCCTTCACATCATGTTTCTCCTTCACGTCATGTTTCTCCTTCACGTCATGTTTCTCCTTCACATCATGTTTCTCCTTCACGTCATGTTTCTCCTTCACATCATGTTTCTCCTTCACGTCATGTTTCTCCTTCACGTCATGTTTCTCCTTCACGTCATGTTTCTCCTTCACGTCATGTTTCTCCTTCACGTCATGTTTCTCCTTCACGTCATGTTTCTCCTTCACATCATGTTTCTCCTTCACGTCATGTTTCTCCTTCACGTCATGTTTCTCCTTCACATCATGTTTCTCCTTCACGTCATGTTTCTCCTTCACGTCATGTTTCTCCTTCACGTCATGTTTCTCCTTCACGTCATGTTTCTCCTTCACGTCATGTTTCTCCTTCACGTCATGTTTCTCCTTCACGTCATGTTTCTCCTTCACGTCATGTTTCTCCTTCACGTCATGTTTCTCCTTCACGTCATGTTTCTCCTTCACGTCATGTTTCTCCTTCACGTCATGTTTCTCCTTCACGTCATGTTTCTCCTTCACGTCATGTTTCTCCTTCACGTCATGTTTCTCCTTCACGTCATGTTTCTCCTTCACGTCATGTTTCTCCTTCACGTCATGTTTCTCCTTCACGTCATGTTTCTCCTTCACGTCATGTTTCTCCTTCACGTCATGTTTCTCCTTCACGTCATGTTTCTCCTTCACGTCATGTTTCTCCTTCACGTCATGTTTCTCCTTCACGTCATGTTTCTCCTTCACGTCATGTTTCTCCTTCACGTCATGTTTCTCCTTCACGTCATGTTTCTCCTTCACGTCATGTTTCTCCTTCACGTCATGTTTCTCCTTCACGTCATGTTTCTCCTTCACGTCATGTTTCTCCTTCACGTCATGTTTCTCCTTCACGTCATGTTTCTCCTTCACGTCATGTTTCTCCTTCACGTCATGTTTCTCCTTCACGTCATGTTTCTCCTTCACGTCATGTTTCTCCTTCACGTCATGTTTCTCCTTCACGTCATGTTTCTCCTTCACGTCATGTTTCTCCTTCACGTCATGTTTCTCCTTCACGTCATGTTTCTCCTTCACGTCATGTTTCTCCTTCACATCATGTTTCTCCTTCACGTCATGTTTCTCCTTCACATCATGTTTCTCCTTCACGTCATGTTTCTCCTTCACATCATGTTTCTCCTTCACGTCATGTTTCTCCTTCACATCATGTTTCTCCTTCACGTCATGTTTCTCCTTCACATCATGTTTCTCCTTCACGTCATGTTTCTCCTTCACGTCATGTTTCTCCTTCACGTCATGTTTCTCCTTCACGTCATGTTTCTCCTTCACGTCATGTTTCTCCTTCACGTCATGTTTCTCCATCACGTCATGTTTCTCCTTCACGTCATGTTTCTCCTTCACGTCATGTTTCTCCTTCACGTCATGTTTCTCCTTCACGTCATGTTTCTCCATCACGTCATGTTTCTCCTTCACGTCATGTTTCTCCTTCACGTCATGTTTCTCCTTCACGTCATGTTTCTCCTTCACGTCATGTTTCTCCTTCACGTCATGTTTCTCCTTCACGTCATGTTTCTCCTTCACGTCATGTTTCTCCTTCACGTCATGTTTCTCCTTCACGTCATGTTTCTCCTTCACGTCATGTTTCTCCTTCACGTCATGTTTCTCCTTCACGTCATGTTTCTCCTTCACGTCATGTTTCTCCTTCACGTCATGTTTCTCCTTCACGTCATGTTTCTCCTTCACGTCATGTTTCTCCTTCACGTCATGTTTCTCCTTCACATCATGTTTCTCCTTCACGTCATGTTTCTCCTTCACATCATGTTTCTCCTTCACGTCATGTTTCTCCTTCACATCATGTTTCTCCTTCACGTCATGTTTCTCCTTCACGTCATGTTTCTCCTTCACGTCATGTTTCTCCTTCACGTCATGTTTCTCCTTCACATCATGTTTCTCCTTCACGTCATGTTTCTCCTTCACATCATGTTTCTCCTTCACGTCATGTTTCTCCTTCACGTCATGTTTCTCCTTCACGTCATGTTTCTCCTTCACATCATGATTCTCCTTCACATCATGTTTCTCCTTCACATCATGTTTCTCCTTCACATCATGTTTCTCCTTCACATCATGTTTCTCCTTCACATCATGTTTCTCCTTCACGTCATGTTTCTCCTTCACGTCATGTTTCTCCTTCACGTCATGTTTCTCCTTCACATCATGATTCTCCTTCACATCATGTTTCTCCTTCACATCATGTTTCTCCTTCACATCATGATTCTCCTTCACATCATGTTTCTCCTTCACGTCATGTTTCTCCTTCACATCATGTTTCTCCTTCACATCATGTTTCTCCTTCACGTCATGTTTCTCCTTCACGTCATGTTTCTCCTTCACATCATGATTCTCCTTCACATCATGTTTCTCCTTCACATCATGTTTCTCCTTCACATCATGATTCTCCTTCACATCATGTTTCTCCTTCACATCATGTTTCTCCTTCACGTCATGTTTCTCCTTCACGTCATGTTTCTCCTTCACGTCATGTTTCTCCTTCACATCATGATTCTCCTTCACATCATGTTTCTCCTTCACGTCATGTTTCTCCTTCACGTCATGTTTCTCCTTCACATCATGTTTCTCCTTCACATCATGTTTCTCCTTCACATCATGTTTCTCCTTCACGTCATGTTTCTCCTTCACGTCATGTTTCTCCTTCACGTCATGTTTCTCCTTCACATCATGTTTCTCCTTCACATCATGTTTCTCCTTCACGTCATGTTTCTCCTTCACGTCATGTTTCTCCTTCACATCATGTTTCTCCTTCACATCATGTTTCTCCTTCACGTCATGTTTCTCCTTCACGTCATGTTTCTCCTTCACGTCATGTTTCTCCTTCACATCATGTTTCTCCTTCACATCATGTTTCTCCTTCACGTCATGTTTCTCCTTCACATCATGTTTCTCCTTCACATCATGTTTCTCCTTCACATCATGTTTCTCCTTCACATCATGATTCTCCTTCACATCATGTTTCTCCTTCACATCATGTTTCTCCTTCACGTCATGTTTCTCCTTCACATCATGTTTCTCCTTCACGTCATGTTTCTCCTTCACATCATGTTTCTCCTTCACATCATGTTTCTCCTTCACATCATGTTTCTCCTTCACATCATGATTCTCCTTCACATCATGTTTCTCCTTCACGTCATGTTTCTCCTTCACGTCATGTTTCTCCTTCACATCATGTTTCTCCTTCACATCATGTTTCTCCTTCACATCATGTTTCTCCTTCACATCATGTTTCTCCTTCACATCATGTTTCTCCTTCACGTCATGTTTCTCCTTCACATCATGTTTCTCCTTCACATCATGTTTCTCCTTCACATCATGTTTCTCCTTCACGTCATGTTTCTCCTTCACGTCATGTTTCTCCTTCACGTCATGTTTCTCCTTCACGTCATGTTTCTCCTTCACGTCATGTTTCTCCTTCACGTCATGTTTCTCCTTCACATCATGTTTCTCCTTCACATCATGTTTCTCCTTCACATCATGTTTCTCCTTCACGTCATGTTTCTCCTTCACATCATGTTTCTCCTTCACATCATGTTTCTCCTTCACATCATGTTTCTCCTTCACATCATGTTTCTCCTTCACATCATGTTTCTCCTTCACATCATGTTTCTCCTTCACGTCATGTTTCTCCTTCACATCATGTTTCTCCTTCACGTCATGTTTCTCCTTCACGTCATGTTTCTCCTTCACGTCATGTTTCTCCTTCACATCATGATTCTCCTTCACATCATGTTTCTCCTTCACGTCATGTTTCTCCTTCACGTCATGTTTCTCCTTCACATCATGTTTCTCCTTCACATCATGTTTCTCCTTCACATCATGTTTCTCCTTCACGTCATGTTTCTCCTTCACATCATGTTTCTCCTTCACGTCATGTTTCTCCTTCACATCATGTTTCTCCTTCACGTCATGTTTCTCCTTCACATCATGTTTCTCCTTCACATCATGTTTCTCCTTCACATCATGTTTCTCCTTCACATCATGTTTCTCCTTCACATCATGTTTCTCCTTCACGTCATGTTTCTCCTTCACATCATGTTTCTCCTTCACATCATGTTTCTCCTTCACATCATGATTCTCCTTCACATCATGTTTCTCCTTCACATCATGATTCTCCTTCACATCATGATTCTCCTTCACATCATGTTTCTCCTTCACATCATGTTTCTCCTTCACATCATGTTTCTCCTTCACATCATGTTTCTCCTTCACATCATGTTTCTCCTTCACGTCATGTTTCTCCTTCACGTCATGTTTCTCCTTCACATCATGATTCTCCTTCACATCATGTTTCTCCTTCACATCATGTTTCTCCTTCACATCATGTTTCTCCTTCACATCATGTTTCTCCTTCACATCATGTTTCTCCTTCACATCATGTTTCTCCTTCACATCATGTTTCTCCTTCACATCATGTTTCTCCTTCACATCATGTTTCTCCTTCACATCATGTTTCTCCTTCACATCATGTTTCTCCTTCACGTCATGTTTCTCCTTCACATCATGTTTCTCCTTCACATCATGTTTCTCCTTCACATCATGTTTCTCCTTCACATCATGTTTCTCCTTCACGTCATGTTTCTCCTTCACGTCATGTTTCTCCTTCACATCATGATTCTCCTTCACATCATGTTTCTCCTTCACATCATGTTTCTCCTTCACATCATGTTTCTCCTTCACATCATGTTTCTCCTTCACATCATGTTTCTCCTTCACATCATGTTTCTCCTTCACATCATGTTTCTCCTTCACATCATGTTTCTCCTTCACATCATGATTCTCCTTCACATCATGTTTCTCCTTCACATCATGTTTCTCCTTCACATCATGTTTCTCCTTCACATCATGTTTCTCCTTCACATCATGATTCTCCTTCACATCATGTTTCTCCTTCACATCATGTTTCTCCTTCACATCATGATTCTCCTTCACATCATGTTTCTCCTTCACATCATGTTTCTCCTTCACGTCATGTTTCTCCTTCACATCATGATTCTCCTTCACATCATGATTCTCCTTCACATCATGTTTCTCCTTCACATCATGTTTCTCCTTCACATCATGTTTCTCCTTCACATCATGTTTCTCCTTCACATCATGATTCTCCATCACATCATGTTTCTCCTTCACATCATGATTCTCCTTCACATCATGATTCTCCTTCACATCATGTTTCTCCTTCACATCATGTTTCTCCTTCACATCATGTTTCTCCTTCACATCATGTTTCTCCTTCACATCATGTTTCTCCTTCACATCATGTTTCTCCTTCACATCATGTTTCTCCTTCACATCATGTTTCTCCTTCACGTCATGTTTCTCCTTCACGTCATGTTTCTCCTTCACATCATGTTTCTCCTTCACGTCATGTTTCTCCTTCACATCATGTTTCTCCTTCACGTCATGTTTCTCCTTCACATCATGTTTCTCCTTCACATCATGTTTCTCCTTCACATCATGTTTCTCCTTCACATCATGTTTCTCCTTCACATCATGTTTCTCCTTCACGTCATGTTTCTCCTTCACGTCATGTTTCTCCTTCACATCATGTTTCTCCTTCACGTCATGTTTCTCCTTCACGTCATGTTTCTCCTTCACGTCATGTTTCTCCTTCACATCATGTTTCTCCTTCACGTCATGTTTCTCCTTCACGTCATGTTTCTCCTTCACATCATGTTTCTCCTTCACGTCATGTTTCTCCTTCACGTCATGTTTCTCCTTCACATCATGTTTCTCCTTCACGTCATGTTTCTCCTTCACGTCATGTTTCTCCTTCACGTCATGTTTCTCCTTCACGTCATGTTTCTCCTTCACGTCATGTTTCTCCTTCACGTCATGTTTCTCCTTCACGTCATGTTTCTCCTTCACGTCATGTTTCTCCTTCACGTCATGTTTCTCCTTCACGTCATGTTTCTCCTTCACGTCATGTTTCTCCTTCACGTCATGTTTCTCCTTCACGTCATGTTTCTCCTTCACGTCATGTTTCTCCTTCACGTCATGTTTCTCCTTCACGTCATGTTTCTCCTTCACGTCATGTTTCTCCTTCACGTCATGTTTCTCCTTCACGTCATGTTTCTCCTTCACGTCATGTTTCTCCTTCACGTCATGTTTCTCCTTCACGTCATGTTTCTCCTTCACGTCATGTTTCTCCTTCACGTCATGTTTCTCCTTCACTCATGTTTCTCCTTCACATCATGTTTCTCCTTCACGTCATGTTTCTCCTTCACATCATGTTTCTCCTTCACGTCATGTTTCTCCTTCACATCATGTTTCTCCTTCACGTCATGTTTCTCCTTCACATCATGTTTCTCCTTCACGTCATGTTTCTCCTTCACATCATGTTTCTCCTTCACGTCATGTTTCTCCTTCACATCATGTTTCTCCTTCACGTCATGTTTCTCCTTCACATCTGTTTCTCCTTCACGTCATGTTTCTCCTTCACGTCATGTTTCTCCTTCACGTCATGTTTCTCCTTCACGTCATGTTTCTCCTTCACGTCATGTTTCTCCTTCACGTCATGTTTCTCCTTCACGTCATGTTTCTCCTTCACGTCATGTTTCTCCTTCACGTCATGTTTCTCCTTCACGTCATGTTTCTCCTTCACGTCATGTTTCTCCTTCACGTCATGTTTCTCCTTCACGTCATGTTTCTCCTTCACGTCATGTTTCTCCTTCACGTCATGTTTCTCCTTCACGTCATGTTTCTCCTTCACGTCATGTTTCTCCTTCACGTCATGTTTCTCCTTCACGTCATGTTTCTCCTTCACGTCATGTTTCTCCTTCACGTCATGTTTCTCCTTCACGTCATGTTTCTCCTTCACATCATGTTTCTCCTTCACGTCATGTTTCTCCTTCACGTCATGTTTCTCCTTCACATCATGTTTCTCCTTCACGTCATGTTTCTCCTTCACGTCATGTTTCTCCTTCACGTCATGTTTCTCCTTCACGTCATGTTTCTCCTTCACGTCATGTTTCTCCTTCACGTCATGTTTCTCCTTCACGTCATGTTTCTCCTTCACGTCATGTTTCTCCTTCACATCATGTTTCTCCTTCACGTCATGTTTCTCCTTCACGTCATGTTTCTCCTTCACGTCATGTTTCTCCTTCACGTCATGTTTCTCCTTCACGTCATGTTTCTCCTTCACGTCATGTTTCTCCTTCACGTCATGTTTCTCCTTCACGTCATGTTTCTCCTTCACGTCATGTTTCTCCTTCACGTCATGTTTCTCCTTCACGTCATGTTTCTCCTTCACGTCATGTTTCTCCTTCACGTCATGTTTCTCCTTCACGTCATGTTTCTCCTTCACGTCATGTTTCTCCTTCACGTCATGTTTCTCCTTCACGTCATGTTTCTCCTTCACGTCATGTTTCTCCTTCACGTCATGTTTCTCCTTCACGTCATGTTTCTCCTTCACGTCATGTTTCTCCTTCACGTCATGTTTCTCCTTCACGTCATGTTTCTCCTTCACGTCATGTTTCTCCTTCACGTCATGTTTCTCCTTCACGTCATGTTTCTCCTTCACGTCATGTTTCTCCTTCACGTCATGTTTCTCCTTCACGTCATGTTTCTCCTTCACGTCATGTTTCTCCTTCACGTCATGTTTCTCCTTCACGTCATGTTTCTCCTTCACGTCATGTTTCTCCTTCACGTCATGTTTCTCCTTCACGTCATGTTTCTCCTTCACGTCATGTTTCTCCTTCACGTCATGTTTCTCCTTCACGTCATGTTTCTCCATCACGTCATGTTTCTCCTTCACGTCATGTTTCTCCTTCACGTCATGTTTCTCCTTCACGTCATGTTTCTCCTTCACGTCATGTTTCTCCTTCACGTCATGTTTCTCCTTCACGTCATGTTTCTCCTTCACGTCATGTTTCTCCTTCACATCATGTTTCTCCTTCACGTCATGTTTCTCCTTCACATCATGTTTCTCCTTCACGTCATGTTTCTCCTTCACATCATGTTTCTCCTTCACGTCATGTTTCTCCTTCACGTCATGTTTCTCCTTCACGTCATGTTTCTCCTTCACATCATGTTTCTCCTTCACGTCATGTTTCTCCTTCACGTCATGTTTCTCCTTCACGTCATGTTTCTCCTTCACGTCATGTTTCTCCTTCACGTCATGTTTCTCCTTCACGTCATGTTTCTCCTTCACGTCATGTTTCTCCTTCACGTCATGTTTCTCCTTCACGTCATGTTTCTCCTTCACGTCATGTTTCTCCTTCACGTCATGTTTCTCCTTCACGTCATGTTTCTCCTTCACGTCATGTTTCTCCTTCACGTCATGTTTCTCCTTCACGTCATGTTTCTCCTTCACGTCATGTTTCTCCTTCACGTCATGTTTCTCCTTCACGTCATGTTTCTCCTTCACGTCATGTTTCTCCTTCACGTCATGTTTCTCCTTCACGTCATGTTTCTCCTTCACATCATGTTTCTCCTTCACGTCATGTTTCTCCTTCACGTCATGTTTCTCCTTCACATCATGTTTCTCCTTCACGTCATGTTTCTCCTTCACGTCATGTTTCTCCTTCACGTCATGTTTCTCCTTCACGTCATGTTTCTCCTTCACATCATGTTTCTCCTTCACGTCATGTTTCTCCTTCACATCATGTTTCTCCTTCACGTCATGTTTCTCCTTCACGTCATGTTTCTCCTTCACGTCATGTTTCTCCTTCACGTCATGTTTCTCCTTCACATCATGTTTCTCCTTCACGTCATGTTTCTCCTTCACATCATGTTTCTCCTTCACGTCATGTTTCTCCTTCACGTCATGTTTCTCCTTCACGTCATGTTTCTCCTTCACATCATGATTCTCCTTCACATCATGTTTCTCCTTCACATCATGTTTCTCCTTCACATCATGATTCTCCTTCACATCATGTTTCTCCTTCACATCATGTTTCTCCTTCACGTCATGTTTCTCCTTCACATCATGTTTCTCCTTCACGTCATGTTTCTCCTTCACATCATGTTTCTCCTTCACATCATGTTTCTCCTTCACATCATGTTTCTCCTTCACATCATGTTTCTCCTTCACATCATGTTTCTCCTTCACATCATGTTTCTCCTTCACATCATGTTTCTCCTTCACGTCATGTTTCTCCTTCACGTCATGTTTCTCCTTCACGTCATGTTTCTCCTTCACATCATGATTCTCCTTCACATCATGTTTCTCCTTCACATCATGTTTCTCCTTCACATCATGATTCTCCTTCACATCATGTTTCTCCTTCACATCATGTTTCTCCTTCACATCATGTTTCTCCTTCACATCATGTTTCTCCTTCACGTCATGTTTCTCCTTCACATCATGTTTCTCCTTCACATCATGTTTCTCCTTCACATCATGTTTCTCCTTCACGTCATGTTTCTCCTTCACATCATGTTTCTCCTTCACATCATGTTTCTCCTTCACATCATGTTTCTCCTTCACGTCATGTTTCTCCTTCACGTCATGTTTCTCCTTCACGTCATGTTTCTCCTTCACATCATGTTTCTCCTTCACATCATGTTTCTCCTTCACGTCATGTTTCTCCTTCACGTCATGTTTCTCCTTCACATCATGTTTCTCCTTCACATCATGTTTCTCCTTCACGTCATGTTTCTCCTTCACGTCATGTTTCTCCTTCACGTCATGTTTCTCCTTCACATCATGTTTCTCCTTCACATCATGTTTCTCCTTCACATCATGTTTCTCCTTCACATCATGTTTCTCCTTCACATCATGTTTCTCCTTCACATCATGTTTCTCCTTCACATCATGTTTCTCCTTCACATCATGTTTCTCCTTCACATCATGTTTCTCCTTCACGTCATGTTTCTCCTTCACGTCATGTTTCTCCTTCACGTCATGTTTCTCCTTCACATCATGTTTCTCCTTCACATCATGTTTCTCCTTCACATCATGTTTCTCCTTCACATCATGATTCTCCTTCACATCATGTTTCTCCTTCACGTCATGTTTCTCCTTCACGTCATGTTTCTCCTTCACATCATGTTTCTCCTTCACATCATGTTTCTCCTTCACATCATGTTTCTCCTTCACATCATGTTTCTCCTTCACATCATGTTTCTCCTTCACGTCATGTTTCTCCTTCACATCATGTTTCTCCTTCACATCATGTTTCTCCTTCACATCATGTTTCTCCTTCACGTCATGTTTCTCCTTCACGTCATGTTTCTCCTTCACGTCATGTTTCTCCTTCACGTCATGTTTCTCCTTCACGTCATGTTTCTCCTTCACGTCATGTTTCTCCTTCACATCATGTTTCTCCTTCACATCATGTTTCTCCTTCACATCATGTTTCTCCTTCACGTCATGTTTCTCCTTCACATCATGTTTCTCCTTCACATCATGTTTCTCCTTCACATCATGTTTCTCCTTCACATCATGTTTCTCCTTCACGTCATGTTTCTCCTTCACATCATGTTTCTCCTTCACGTCATGTTTCTCCTTCACATCATGTTTCTCCTTCACGTCATGTTTCTCCTTCACGTCATGTTTCTCCTTCACGTCATGTTTCTCCTTCACATCATGTTTCTCCTTCACATCATGTTTCTCCTTCACGTCATGTTTCTCCTTCACATCATGTTTCTCCTTCACATCATGTTTCTCCTTCACATCATGTTTCTCCTTCACATCATGTTTCTCCTTCACGTCATGTTTCTCCTTCACGTCATGTTTCTCCTTCACGTCATGTTTCTCCTTCACATCATGTTTCTCCTTCACGTCATGTTTCTCCTTCACGTCATGTTTCTCCTTCACATCATGTTTCTCCTTCACATCATGTTTCTCCTTCACGTCATGTTTCTCCTTCACGTCATGTTTCTCCTTCACATCATGTTTCTCCTTCACATCATGTTTCTCCTTCACATCATGTTTCTCCTTCACATCATGTTTCTCCTTCACATCATGTTTCTCCTTCACATCATGATTCTCCTTCACATCATGTTTCTCCTTCACATCATGTTTCTCCTTCACGTCATGTTTCTCCTTCACATCATGTTTCTCCTTCACATCATGTTTCTCCTTCACATCATGTTTCTCCTTCACGTCATGTTTCTCCTTCACGTCATGTTTCTCCTTCACATCATGTTTCTCCTTCACATCATGTTTCTCCTTCACGTCATGTTTCTCCTTCACGTCATGTTTCTCCTTCACGTCATGTTTCTCCTTCACATCATGTTTCTCCTTCACATCATGTTTCTCCTTCACATCATGTTTCTCCTTCACATCATGTTTCTCCTTCACATCATGTTTCTCCTTCACATCATGTTTCTCCTTCACATCATGTTTCTCCTTCACGTCATGTTTCTCCTTCACATCATGTTTCTCCTTCACATCATGTTTCTCCTTCACATCATGTTTCTCCTTCACATCATGTTTCTCCTTCACGTCATGTTTCTCCTTCACGTCATGTTTCTCCTTCACATCATGATTCTCCTTCACATCATGTTTCTCCTTCACATCATGTTTCTCCTTCACATCATGTTTCTCCTTCACATCATGTTTCTCCTTCACGTCATGTTTCTCCTTCACATCATGTTTCTCCTTCACGTCATGTTTCTCCTTCACATCATGTTTCTCCTTCACATCATGTTTCTCCTTCACATCATGTTTCTCCTTCACATCATGTTTCTCCTTCACATCATGTTTCTCCTTCACATCATGTTTCTCCTTCACATCATGTTTCTCCTTCACATCATGATTCTCCTTCACATCATGTTTCTCCTTCACATCATGTTTCTCCTTCACATCATGTTTCTCCTTCACATCATGTTTCTCCTTCACATCATGTTTCTCCTTCACGTCATGTTTCTCCTTCACATCATGTTTCTCCTTCACGTCATGTTTCTCCTTCACATCATGTTTCTCCTTCACGTCATGTTTCTCCTTCACATCATGTTTCTCCTTCACATCATGTTTCTCCTTCACATCATGTTTCTCCTTCACATCATGTTTCTCCTTCACATCATGTTTCTCCTTCACATCATGTTTCTCCTTCACGTCATGTTTCTCCTTCACGTCATGTTTCTCCTTCACGTCATGTTTCTCCTTCACATCATGTTTCTCCTTCACGTCATGTTTCTCCTTCACATCATGTTTCTCCTTCACATCATGTTTCTCCTTCACATCATGTTTCTCCTTCACATCATGTTTCTCCTTCACATCATGTTTCTCCTTCACATCATGTTTCTCCTTCACGTCATGTTTCTCCTTCACGTCATGTTTCTCCTTCACGTCATGTTTCTCCTTCACGTCATGTTTCTCCTTCACGTCATGTTTCTCCTTCACGTCATGTTTCTCCTTCACATCATGTTTCTCCTTCACATCATGTTTCTCCTTCACATCATGTTTCTCCTTCACGTCATGTTTCTCCTTCAC